>QKWP01003458.1:0-22595 GCA_003550325.1 Gigaspora rosea | reverse complement strand
GGAATTAAAGAAGGCTTCCGGTACTGTAACAACACAAATTTTAAACCTTATTTCATTTAATTTGTTTATGATAGCAACTAGGGCTCCAATGGATCCGAACTGAGGCCAGACTTTAGGCAAGTTTGAAATTCGAACTGGACTCAAACTCAAACTATTTTACAACTAAGTCCAGTCCAAGTCCGAATATCAAACTTTGGCTTGGTTCGAGTCTGGTTTGAGTCCAGTTCAAAAGTTTGAGTCTGGTTCAAAAGTCCAAAACCCAATTCAATATGCATAAGATAGTAAATATTTTTATAGTGTTCTGATCCAAGTAAGTATCACCTGGGTTATCCATGGATGAGCAGATGACCCGGGTTGAATTATGGCCCACCCAAGTAGTTAACCTGTGGGCAGAAAATCTATAAAATTTCAAAAGATTAGAAAACAAGCTGGGGAACCTATAAAATTTTGTAAGATTAGAAAACAAGCTGTATCTTATATTCCACCAAAGATTTAGATGATTGATTTCCATTTTTGTAAATTTTTGGTTGGAATTTTTGTCACCCAGATTATCTGATAATCACTAATTTTCTTGGTGATTCTTGTATTTTGTAGTTTCTATCAACCAATAAAAACCATGATTATATCCAAAATGTGATCAGCGTGCTAAAACTAATATCAATAAAGTAAATAATCAGGTTATTATGTGTTAACGTTTTTGATTGGTTATACAACCCGTGATCAAAATGTTAAGACTAATAATGCCGGTGAGCAAGTTATGATCAAGAATGTCATCACAATTATCACAATTCAATTCATTCAACCAAAATATTGAGAGGTTACATCAGATCAGCATGGAATGAATGGAATACGGGCATTTTACACCCGTCTGATTAACTTAATACCGAAATTATGGCTGATTTTTAAAACCTGTATCATACTATATAATCAGCTATAATTCAACCGGATCAGTATAGTTCATATTTTAAAAATTCGGGGTGTACTATACTGATATGCTCCTCCATACCGTATTAATTTGCGAAAATACTGATCGAACCATAACGGTACCATACTGTAATTTCCAATACTATACAATCCTGGTCAACAATAAATCACCAAAATAATCGGTAAGTTTTGTAACAAAAATTTACAGTAAATTGTGATTGAAACCACAACTGTTAATTCCAATACGTGCTAACTCAAAAACCATACTACATTGGGGTGTTCGATAGACTATGAAATCAAATTTATACGTGGTATCATATAAAATTCTACTGTAATAAGACAGAATTTTAAATGATTTTTCCTGATTAACCAATCTAGAGTTTCAATCCGGATAACGTTTATCCGAATAATTATCAGATATCCGGGTGCCACCCACCTGGACTTCGGAGCCCTAATTGGAGGTATTTATTTTAAAATTTTGTTTTTTTTTTATTTAAAAATTTAAAATTAATATGATACTATATTATTTAGATTTTACTCTAGTTTGAACACTATATTTCAAATAATAATTGGGCTGGAGCGGAGTGAAAAATCTATCTATGGTGTGTACTAGAATTAGACGAAGTCCGGCTTCTGCCTCTGTAATAATAAGACCTTGTAGAAATTAATTAATCAGAAGTCTAATAATAATACGTAATCCATATTTATTAATGATATTAATGATAATAATAAATTTAAGTAGTTCTTGTTTCATTTTTTTTCAATTATATTTGAATCATTCTCTTTTGTTTTATATACAGTATTATATTTAAAATCACTACTAGATAGATGTTAAAGGGCTACACGTGCCGGGCCGAAATTTAAAAAATCTCTCAAAATTGCGGGCCTGGTGTGCTAAAAACATAGTAAAATGCGGCCAAACTTTTAAAAAACTTTATTTTGCGGGCCGGCAAAAGCCCAAATTTTTAGGCCCGTGCAGGTCCCTACTAGAAGTTGTCATTAAATGATAAGTTAGATTTAACCATTTTTTTTAATCAATTTTACAATATATAACATGTTATAATATGTTATGGTCCCTTTCAGCAATTAAGACTCTTTTCATTAGTACATACGTACTAAATTTACCCTTATATGATTTTATTTGGTTTGTGCATTACAATACCACACTGCTAAAAAGTCTTAACTGCTGAAAGGGTCCTATAGTAGAGCATGAATCCATTATTCTATTCGTTTTGATTGAAAATGACAGTCATATAAATTTTAACCAATTATCAGGTGTACGTGAAAATCAGAATAGTAGAATCAAGCAGTCATTCTAACAATTCATTATGATTATTTAAAGCTGTTAAATAATTATTCTAATTATAATATAAGGATTGAAAAGTACATGTATATAATAAAGATTAGTTTAATGGTGGAGATTGCTGTTCTTTTAACATATTAACGATTAAATTTTATTAATATTATAAATTATTTTGATGATAATATAAGTTAACGTACGTATTAACTTTTATTTAAAAACCCAAAACCTAATACATAAGGCTCCAGCCTTATGAAACGTCGTTTTATTACTAATATATACATATTATGAAATTGTATAAATATTTATTTTTTAATTTCAAAATATACTATATATAAGTTTACCTGAAAAATATAACAAATCAAATATTAATTTTATACGTAATAATATTCTTTTATTATTATTATGGTAAACATTGTGACCATAAATGGTAAAATATTTTTGTATTTTAAATATTAATTACTAAGAAAAAATATATTTTTTTTTATATTATAAATC
Source organism: Gigaspora rosea (assembly GCA_003550325.1). Lineage (NCBI taxonomy): Eukaryota > Fungi > Glomeromycota > Glomeromycetes > Diversisporales > Gigasporaceae > Gigaspora > Gigaspora rosea. The sequence continues at coordinate 19,873 of QKWP01003458.1, read as the reverse complement.
TTAATCAAAAAAAAAAAGACTTATTAAGCATACAATAAACGTCATAATAATGATTTAATGAAATTATAACGATGACGCCAAGGAAATTGCGAAATAATCTCCTATAGTACATTACATTATGAATCATTGTACATAATAATAATTAATTCGGAATGTTTCTTATGGATTTTAAAGTTAGATTAACTTTTTAAATTTTGAAAAATTTTCGTCTAATTACAGAATTAGTCAAAAGAGAAAAAAAAACATTCTGATTGATGGCTATTTTTGGTACATAAGATAGATAAGATATATAAGATATTACCACATAAGTAATACAAAGACAAAATAGGAGGAATATTGTAATAAATAATAATAACGATTGGTTTAAAATAGATTATTTGTAAATAATTTAAAGTTAATTCAAATTGAAAACTTTATATTGAGAGTTTATGCATTTTTACATGAGTCGAAAATTAAAATTAACTGGTCAAGAAATAATTGTTATTGACGCACATAAATTTAATTACGTGATTAAATGCAGAATTTTTAGGTATATACTGTATATAATTAAAAAATTAGTTAGCTCAAATTAAAATTTGTGATCTTGTATAACTAAATCATGAAAGTCTGTAATCTTGATTGTTCTATAAGTTTCCGGGGTTTTCGTTTGGCAACATTAATAAAAATAAGTACAAGAATGTCTTGATAGTAAACAATAATTGGCCTATTTATGTAAATAACAGGTTATTTTGACAAGAGATGTCACAGTTTATGTTGTAATTTTATGTCGTGACTAGTTACTACATACTAAAAAAAGCAGGACTCTGCCAAGGTAGGCATTTGAATTTAAGGAATGATCTCGGACGAAACAATCTCCTGAAGCTGACTAACGGCAGATAGACAAGGAGTATCTTGATTCTACAATTATTTGTGCTAGTCATATCAAAGCAAAATATTCCGAAAACGTATTTTGCTTATCTTGATGCTGTTTGATATGCGTGTAAAGCGAATAAAAATAGAGAGAGAAGATGCAAGAAATCAGGTGATTTTTTTTTTGTGACACTGATTAAAATTCTACAATCTTTTTTATAACCTCTAATCTTTTATTTTTCATATTTTGATGCTGAGTATCCTTTAATTTTTTTTTTTTGTTAGATTGGTATCACTCGCCAAGATATGATTTTTGCCTTTGCACCAATGTCTTTTTCTTTATGAAATAAAAAATCTTACTAGATACTTTATATTTAGATAATAAAGCGGAGAAAATTTATCAAATTATAAACTTGATTTAGGGACTTGCGTGAGCCTGACAAAAATTAATTTTTTTTTTTTGTTTACCTATAAGATAAAATTTACTATCTGCTATGTTACTATGTTTTAATTCGATCCTGCTTTTTTACTAAACCATTTTTAGAGTATTATAAGTTATATATATAATCTATACTCTAAACATGGTTTACGCAGATTCTTCGGCCGATCCGTGCAAGTCTCGACTCCGGTTGGCTGATATACAAGTCACAGGACATTACAGCATTAAGTGCTTTAACTATTTTTAGCTCACTAAAAATTTATCGTACCCGTATTTATAAAAAATAATGCAGAACCAATGATCTTTATGTTCCTAATGCCCGAAATCAGTAACCTTTTTGATTCTAACTTGGTAACTTTTCGATTCGATCATGATAATAGTTTTAAATAATGATCGACGAAATATGATAAAGAAGTAATAATTAGTTAAAAGAAAATTGATATAGATGAATTGAATCTTTGTCGTTATAAACGATGATGATACTCTCATGTCATGTAAATGCTAATTTATTTTAAAGTTTGTAATCAAGTTGAATAATATGTAAATTGTGCACAATCATCTATCACTATTGCTATGTACTGTTTATTTCAAAAATAAATTTTTTTTTTTTTTTTTGACAATAATATATTACATTTTCGTTGTTAAAAAAAAACATAAAGAGTGTGATAAAAAAAAATACTAAAGTATCTAAACCATTCCGTCATAATGAATTATTAATATTAGCACGATTGATATATATTTTTATTCGTTTAAAAATTGCTCCTGGCATTTTTTTCTTAATGATCAATTCACTAGTTTTGTATAATATAATAATAATAATAAAAAAGTATTGTATTGTGTAAACATCTATATGTTATATATATGTATATTGTTGTGTGGTAATTTTGTTAGGATCCACCATAATACCCTCAAGTTCCTTGTATCCATTATTGTAATCGTTATCGTTATCCGTTATAATATTTACATTACTTTCTTTTTGAGCAAACATTCTCGTTATACCGCCTCCGATTATTGATATAGCACATATAGCTAGAAGAGAAGACGCAGCAGTAGGACCAAGTACTAAAGTCATTACTAATTGCGTTCCTGGAAGAGTTGGTGCTGGCGTTGGTATTGAAGAAGTTGAACTACTAGTATCTGACGTTGAACTACTTGTGTCTGGCATCGAAGGCGTTGAACTACTTGTGTTTGACGTTGAACTACTTGTGTCTGGCGTTGAACTACTTGTGTCTGGTATTGAATTACTTGTATCTGGCATGACTGGCATGTCTGACGATGTCTGACGTTTTAATAATACGTCGTTTATTACATCTTGATTTATTTGAAATGCTTTAAATTTTTTATTAAATTTATTTTTTTGTTAAATTTTGATTAAATTTTTTGTTAAATTCATGTTAAAGAATTTTTTTTTTTAAAATTAATCTTTTAAACAAAAAATAAATGTGCTTACCAGAAGTAATACCAAACGAAATAGTACACAAAAGAAAGATTATAAAAACCGTGAATCTTCTATTAATCATCTTGCTAATAAAAACAATTTATAAAATATAGAATGGTTAAAAAAACTGACTAGCAGTTGTTTAGAAGAGGAAAAAAAATGAAGAGCAGACTCTTTAATAGAAAAAAATAGTCTACAACTACAGTATATATTATTTTACATAATTAGAATCTCGTAATTATTTTGGTACAACAAAAATTGTAGTTCAATAATAACGAGATTTAATGTTTCAGAGTAACAGAGAGCATTGTGCTTTTGTTTTGAAATGCAATGCGATATGTTGTGAAATATCCACAGTATAAATTTCTTTTGGTAACACGGTTTACAAAATTTTTTTTGTTCTTAATTTGTTTTACAAATCTTTTTTGTACCCTTAACAACTTTATTATATAAAGTTGAACTGGCAATTAATTTGCTTCCGTACTTGGCATATATATTTAATTAAATATCCATATATGCATTCTTGTTTTTTAAAATGCTCGGCTAATAAGAATAGCAAAGTATTTTAAAAATTTATGCTTTTTTTTTAGCCATAAGTTTCATAATATATAATGCACGAACAAAAAAAAACATTGTAATGCGTCCCCTTTGTTACATTATTATTATGATAATAATATCATCTACCAAATATTATTATGACTAATAAGGAGTTATATACCTAAAATTACCCTTTAATAATGATTACATATTTGCATATTTTAAAAAAAAAAATAACAAAATGCTCACCGTTTAATTATCGTTTTTAAGATAAATTTTATTATCTAGTATTACTAGTATTACTAGTATTACTAGTATTACTAGTGTTTTACTAGTGTTTTACTAGTGTTACTAGTGTACTAGTACTTAAATACTTGATGGTGAATGTTAACAGTTAATAGAGAATATTTACCAGGAAATAAGTAAGCGATACAATCGTTAGATCTGTCTTTATATATATATAATTTTTTTTTTAGAGGTCAGACAAATTATACCTTTCATCAAAAGTAAACCTCAAACATATTTTATACACAATTGAAAATTATAATTCGATCTTCCATAGTGTGAAAATGACTTCATTTATGAAAATCTGAAATGCGATCTTCAGTAAAATCTAAGAATAGGACGAACATGTGGAAATCATGGATGTTATATGACTTAAAGTCAAGATTATTTTTTTTATAACCATGACCTTGTTTAACGCGAGAAAAGGACAATATTGATAATTTTCTTGACTCATAATCATTAAAAAAATAATTACTTGTAAAATTGAATTATTGAATTTTACAAGTTTATGTTAACCGTATTTACTATTCTAATGTATTCTAATGTATTTGAACCAATAAATATTGAGATCGTTAAGACCTTACTATTAAAAAACAATTTTTTCTCGATTCTGTACTATCTATATTGTAGTACAGTACTAGAATTATATTTAATATATACTAATATTGAATTAGAATTATAATAAGAGCTTCTGACACGTTATAACATTTCAAAGATCTCAAAGATCATATCTTTAATTGTACTAAAATAAATTATGTCGCTTAACGTTAAATTTTTTTTTGCTTGTATATAATTGTTAAATACATCTCTTTTGTTATATCTAAAAATATATAAAGATTGTTCATACTATGATAAATTTAATAAGTCTTGAAATTTGAAGTAAATTAGATTATATTGAATGCTATTTCTCCGAAAAACTGGTGATTTTACCGAACCAATTCGGACGTAAATTACAAAATTAGGCCAACCTTAATTTGTAGAGATTAATGTTTATCAGGCATATCAGATATGTAAATTTACAAAATTAGGCCATCCTTAATTTGTAAATATTAATGTTTATCAGGCATATGTATATGTAAATTCTCCTTTTTTTTTTCTCCAATAAACTTTTAAAATTATGAAACGATTGTTAACAACGTGATACTATAATAAAATTACCTGTTAAAGTCGTGATCATTTCATTTCAAGATACAAATTAGTTTTCTCATAAAAATTAAATAAGTAGATCATCTCCTTATTTCTTTAGTACAAAATTAAAATTAAACAAAGTTATCAGAATCTGATAGATGTCTGAAAGAAAAATATGTATGATAGAGGTATGTAGAAATATGTAGTGTAACATGTCCTGGTTTTGACGGAACGTACGGTGTCCTCCGTTATACTTCGGATAGTTACATATAAATAAAAATTAAGTTCTTCGATACTTCTAAGAAAGTGGCGTACCTATATAAATACTACAAGGTCATGCACAAAATACTTGCAGCCGACGAATCATTCCAATGAATTATAACGGCTTTCGGCAAATTACGGTTACGGTTACGGCAAAATCATATGATCCCTTCCTTATGTCGTAAATAAGTTATGATGCCGTATAACAATTTTCAAACCGAAAATCATTCATTTCGAAACTTCCTTATAATGAATTCCTTTCAAAAATGTTAAAAATATTAAAATCTAAGAATAACTTTCTTAATCCGAATTAAATTTCTTTATATACTCCCCTCTTAAAATGGATATCAATTGACAATTGTTAACCTATAGTTATCTATATATATTAAAGATTTAAATTGTAGACAATGTTAAAAAAAATTCGATATTCTTAGATCTATGTGAAGAAAATACTTTTGAGAACATTAACTTAAAACTGTCTTTTTTTTTTTTTTTTTTGAAAACATAAAACTAAATTTGAATTTTAAACATTGTATTATTTTAAAGTTTATAATTTATTGAAGTTAACTTCTGAAGGAAATATGATAGCAATTAAATTTACTGTAATTATGTATAATATAATAAATACTTGTTATTGTATGGGTATGTAGTGAATAACCGTGGCTGAAGGCCACGGGTTATTCATATACCCATACAATAACTATATTATTTCACGGTGTCTGACGTACAATCCCGTGCAATAACCCAATGAAAAAAGCACGGGTTGTTACATAAGACCCGTGGAATAAGAACTATAATATCTGATATTTCATTAATTAGATTTTTTTTCCAAGAATTGGTTTTCTTTAACAGCACTCATTCATCTACAACACGCTTACGGTTATATAATTATACGTAAATATAACGGCGCATACACATAAGATATGATGTGAAACAATTATTTAATTATAACTATATATATAAATTTGAATTCGCACATCTCCAATGATCCGAGTTTCTAGATCAACATTTTATACGTGCTATCATAGAAGAATTTTGCGATCTTCTGATTCCTGTTTCATAAATTTTGGGGGCATCAGAAAAATTTTTCCATGGCCGAGTCGATAATTGGGTATGTATAGTAGTAAATAATCTAGTTACACACGGGTTCGCCGAAAGCACGGTATTTAAATATGAAATTGTGTGTGTATACCCATTACAATAACTATCTTATTTGCACGGTGTCTGACGTAACAATCCCGTGACAATAAGTAAATGAAAAAGCACGGGTTATCACATAAGATCAATGCAATAATTTTATTATTAGCTAGAAGATACAGATGTGAGCGCGACAATAAGTAAATGAAAAAAGCACGGGTTATCACATAAGACCAGTGCAATAATTTATTATTAGCTAGAAGATGCAGATGTGAGCGCGCTCAGTTGAAATTATAGTAATGTACTCGCGAATTAATTATCAAAATTATAACATTACAAGGTTGAACTTTTAAATATAAAATCGATTAGAGTTAATTAAGATTTTAAAAATTGCACTAATACAAAATTTCTAGGAGTGTAATGTTAAATTAGTTTAGTTACACCTTATTAGCATTGTTAAATTTTAGTAAAAAAAATTTTTAATAGGAATTTTAATAAAGTTGAATAGCCTATCTCAAGTATGATTAATTAAAATCATCATTATACGTACTTTTTAAACCATTGTCACAGGCATATCTACAAAATTAAACTCGTGACAGAAGGAGTAAACGTCACTGCAATTGAGGCTAAATGTTTACACTCACGGGTAAGGCTTATCGGCGAATAAAATAAACAAACAAACACGAAACTCAAAACATCCGAGGAACAAGTACACGTAGGAAGAAGAGAGAAAAGACAGATATAATTACAAGTGGCTGCAATATGAAATATTGCAATAAGCGAAGCAAAGCCTTGTTATGCTGTAAGCCCCTATGTTAGAATTAGTTTCGTAGATTCTTTTAAGTTACATTACCCTAAGCCCCATGAATTCTTTAAGATAGTAGAAGTTATAAAAGCAGTGAGATTTCGCTGTTGTTAAAAAGCATCCTACGGGATTCCTATAATTAAATTACCTTTAATAAATTTCCCTTAATAAATCGGTTTAATAAATTAATTAAATAAAATCCAAATCACCAACGTCACGCCTCTGGCGAATTACCTTCTAACATAAAACCTATAATTTCGTGTTTAAATTATTAAACGTATGATTCACCCCGTAACACCATGAATTCTCTTATAAATTTTTTAATTCAAACTGATTAATTAAAATTATTATACTTATTTCTCTTATAAATGTTTTGAAGCCATTCTTGAATTAAGTTGAATAAGAAATTAAGAGTTAATTAACTGAATTAGAGATTTAAATATTTAAGTAGAAAATGATCATTATACTCACTAGCTAAGACTGTTCTCAAGATGATGTCGATCAATCGGAATATTTCTATCGATGGTTACCAGGCTTAGTGTTTGGAACCGGTTGTATTTTTCATATGTTAAGCCCGGTTTTAAGTGGTTTTAAAATATGAAAAATAAAACCGGTTCCAAAATGATTAAACACGATCTGTTTTAGATCATTTTATTAACCATACGTGTAGAGTAAGGCACTTGAGAACAAGGTAAGAAATAGCTTATTTAAAATATTTTAACAATAATTAATTAATTATTTCATTAATGAATTTTTATAATTTGGTTCACTCTGCACCGTAGTGCACCCTATAATAGCAAATACAAATAACGATTAGAGTTAAGGTTAGGTTAGGGTTAGAATTTAAAATAACATCGCGAGAGGAGTATTGTTGTTAAAAATGCAACAGGGGTTACCATAGTAAAATTTTGAGAAACATAAAAAAGGGGTGCTAATTTCGGATTTTCTAATGGGATTCAAAGATTATTTTTGATTATACTTCCTTTATGTATGAAAATATGGAATATAGAGGATTGCCCACATTTTCTTAGCAATGTACTAGTCGTTCATGAGCTACTTTTATTTTATTCGAAAGTTCTCACCGTTTTCTTTCTTATAATTGATTTTTTAATAATATTTTTTTGACAATTTGCAAGAAATTTTTTTACAATCTAATTATAAAAATTAATAAAAAGGGCTCTATTACATGAAAGAGAATGATGAGAACTTTCAAATAAAACAAAACCCCCCACTTAAGATTAATTAGGCCATTGTTAAGAAAAAATACTTTGAATTTGTGATTTTTATCAATTTTTATTTTAACATTTAAAATCAATAAAAATCGAAAATTCAAAGTAATTTTTCTTAACAATGACCTAATAATCTTAAGTGAATTTTTTTTTTTATCTGAAAGTTCTCATCATTCTCTTCATGTAATAGAGCCCTTTTTAACCCTTTTTATTAATTTATAATTATATTGTAAAAAAATTTCTTGTAAATTGTCAAAAAATTACAAAAATATTATTAAGAAATCTATTAAAAGAAAGAAAATGGTAAAAACTTTCAAATAAAATTAAGTAGCTCATGAACGACTAGCACATTGCTAAGAAAATGCGAGCTCTATTTTCCTTATTTTCATACGTAAAGGGTATAATCTTCGAATACATTAGAAAATCCGAAATTAGCTGGACTAGGAAAAACACCGTCTGAAGGGGGCATTTTGAGAAAATAGCGATTAATTGTTTGTGAAACCTAAATTTTGCCCCTGAATTTTTTGTTTATTTTTAGATATTAATTACTGAGTAAACAAGGTCATGTGATTATGAAACACTGATTGACCAATCTAATTAAATTAAGCCGTCAATCTTTGGTTGTAAAATCTATTTTTATAACACGAATGTTAAAAAATTGTTTTACATTCAAGTTAAAATATTTCGATAAATTATTATATCAACGTAGGGTAAAAAGTAAAATACATATAGATATAAACCGAAACTTTAATTTGAATCAAAAATCTCAAAATTTTTAAAAAAGTGTCAGAGGGGGGTTTTCCTAGACCATGACCCATATCATATACCTTATTGTTAGTGAGATCCGGGTCCGTCCGTGGTCCGGTCAGGTCCGTTGACGTCCCCAATGCCTCTTCAGGCTTCAAGTTTATTAAAAATGAACATGAAACATGAAGTAGTTTTTCTCTGGTTGCATTTATTGATAAAAGTTCAGATTCGTACTTTCATTATTTTGCCGACCGTGCATCCACATTCTTTTTGAAATTTCACGCGATCCGGACTGGCCCGGGCTACGTAATACGGTTTCGGACCCTAACCTTAGATCCGATTCAATATTCGGATCGGGCACGGATCTTTAAAAATGTCAGCCCCGAATTTCCGATTTTACCCCTCTCCCATTTGTAAATAGATCTTCTCTTTAGTATATAACTTTCATTTCTATTTTTGTATAATTCATTAAATGTTTGTCAAATCCGTGTAAACTTGATGATTGACATATAATCAGCCCTTTTTTGTAAAATCTTCATAACACGTTAACGTGTTAGCACGTATGCGTGTTAAAGGAGCGCGGATTATAAAGATTCTCAATCAGGGATGGCACGTCACTATGTTCAATTGGATTCAATTTTTTTTGGGCATATGTCCATTTTCAATTGGACATATGTCCCAAAAAATTGAAACAAATTGGACATAGTGACATGCCATCCTAGTTCTCAATAGCACGTCAACGTGCTAGGCTTAGTTGTACCATCACGTAGCGTGTTAAACAGCACGTTAACACACATTAACGTGTTGTATATTAAATTCAATGTATATAAACGAATGAATTTGACTTCAATAAAGATATCCAATACGATACAACAGAACCCAATACAATACAATAGGATATAAGTAGAGAAATTCCCTTCGATTTTAATTAAAGAAAAATAAAGGAAGTAAGCTAGTGTAGTGCTGAAGAGACCTTTATTCGAGTAAATCAGAAACTTTTCCCCGTAACTATTAGAGTCAAACCGGTTAAACGCATACGCTCTCCCACCTTAATAGTTACACTATTATGTTTTGATTAATTAGTCGATTGAATACCCTAGTGCATCACGGTACAGGTGCACCATTTTTTAAAATAAATAAATAATTAATTCATTATTCATTATATTTCATTACGAATCAACTCGAATAGGAAGGAATTATCAATTAAATGAGCACAAATAAGAAAAATTAATTAAAGGTAAATGTATTGTTTCAAATAATTGTCACAAAAAAGATAAGGAAAAATAATATACATCAAAATTTTTCCATGACTAAACCATTTTTCGATTTGATTAAACGAATGCTATAAAATAGCAAAGTTTGTTTAAGCACAAAGACATCGAAAATTGATTAGCCATATGAAACATTATCGTTACACGGTGGACTTAAACAAATGCTACTGTTCATTGTGTTCATTTAAGACCAAAATCATCGAAAACGGATCTGCCATTCTTGAAATATTGGTATTTATACTAATAAAATAATTTCTTACTTCCACTGACTTTCGACTCATACGGCACCGTTTAATGATTATATTTTGAAACCTGCTGGTCCGTTTTTTGTTAATTTTGGATTTAAACGAATCCTACAGTTTGTAAAGTTCATTTATCAATAAGCACAAATCATCGAGATTGGATCAGTAATTCACAAATTATATAAAGTATAATTATTATTATTTCCGGATCTTCAATTAATAAGTAATCGTTATACTCACTGTTATATAAGATATTAATGAACGTGACTTAATATTAAATAGTGGTATAAACCAATTTATTGGAAACCAATCTAGGTACGATTTCCTAGAGATCGACTTATTTTGACTATTCATATAACATTTTATATAGATAAAAAATTAGTAACACAAATGAAAATATTATTGAAATCTGCTCAAGTATAATTATTACTGATTTATAATGATTGTAATGATGCTCAATTGCTACGATGGATCAAAATTAAAATTCCAATCAGTGTTTGATCAGACTCTGTGGTTTGTTAAATATCTTCAAAAATTTGCTTATTTACGTATTTACGATTTACCGGTATATTATTATACGATAATAATATTATTGTTGAGTTTTCAATGTTTATTTATTGAAATTTTTTAATGTAATAAAAAAAAGCATAATATAATAGTAATACTGTTATTCATAGTAAAAACGTATGAACAGAGATGGCATGTCATAATATTGGACATTTGGACAACTTGGACGTTTGGACAATGCCCAATTTGTCCAAATAATTCAATTGAATATAATAAACTTTTAAATTATACACAGTATTTATTTTTCATATGTGCGCATGTGTGCGCTCGTGTGCAGATCCAATCAAATTGCTTTATTTTAAAAAATCAAGTAATTTGATTGGATCCGCACACGTTCATATATGTGAAAAATAAACGCTGATTATGTATAATTTAATTATGGACTAAATTAAACTTAATTCAGGTCAGCATTCAAACTAAAGAACAAATATATAATTTTACTAATTTATCGTATATCTATATGGGACCCGTCGGCAATGAGCCAACCAATCAGATTTTGAGATTTTATAATTATAGTATGCTTATAAGTTTAAATATTGTTAGTTTGTAAAATATTCTAATAAAAAAAGTATATAAATTTAAAATTTTTTTCGTCATTCCTATATTAAAATTATGTGATTAACATAAAATGTGATTTTCTCACGATCACCTGATTGTCTCATTGCTGCGACGGGCCCATATATTATTTACACTGGTAAATTTTAAAAATTTCAACATGTGGGCTGCCGTCAATAGAAATCACCATCCTAAAAAAAATCAATAACCCATATCTCAATGAAGTTTAAAGTTATCTTGATGATTTAATGTTCAAAAGAAAGCTTAATATCTAATCGTTCTTTTAAATATTAAACCATTAAGATAGTTTTAAAATTCATTGAAATATGGGTTATGAAAGGTACCGTATAAGCGCGAAATAACGCCCATCTGCGCGTTAATAAATTGACCTGCGTGTTATTTTGGATACACCCATGCAGCCAATCTTCCATAAATGCATGTAATTAGGAAAAGTGCACTTACGGAAGTTACATATTGCTTTACAGAAAATCACTAAACAATCAATTCATAGACAAGTTTATTTTAAACACAATTAATTTACAGACAGTTCATTTCATAGACAATTCATTTTATTAACAGCAAATAACTCCTGAATCAGCTGAATCAGCGTTGAAGATTGTCTATAAAATGAAATGTCTATGAAATAAATTGTCTGCAAATTAATTATCTTTAAAATAAACTTGACTATGAATTGATTGTCTGTGAAATGAGATGACTATGAATTGATTGTCTGTGAAATGAGATGTCTATAAAATGATTTTCTGTGAAGTAATACGTAACCAAGAAAGTGCATTCGATGTGCACTTATAGAAAGAAAGTGCATGTGAAGTGCACTTATAAAAGATGCACTTATGGAAGGTCGACTGTATATCATTTTTCTAACAACGACTATATGCTACTGCGCAATTCAGAACGTTAATGTGAGACCACGTAAAGTATTTTTTAAGGATTAGATTTTCAAAATAACGCCCACGTAGTGAATTAACCCGTCTAAAAAGCTGCACCCACAGGTGGCCTATAAGTAACCCAACAGTGTGACCGTCCCAATATGGAAAGTGGTTACACGAATGTTGAATGTGAATCTGCTAATCAATCAAAATTTTTAAGAATCAAAATAAATGTTGTAACAAGTAGACAAATATGCCTTTATTAATTTAGATCGGCTTTGACTATATTACACAAAGTTATAACCGTCGTTATTTTAAAAATTCTACGATTCTATATTCGATTCTATACATTCGATTCTAATCTAATAAACCCGAATATTTCATGATTATTTATAATTATTCCATCAAAGAGAACTTTAAATATTTATGATTTTGCTTTACGCATCATATAACATATGCATATACATAAGTCTACCATCCTAAAAAACTTTTGCAATAAGAAAATAAATGTGGCAGCTTATGTTATGCTGAGAATTTAAGTTATTTTATTATGAAATTATAAAATTTTAGAGGGATTTTTCAGGCGTGTTTGTTTTTATAGTTTGGTTAGGGTTTAGGGTTAGGGTTATTAATAAAAGAGTATATGTGGATTTTAGTAGGTATTATAGATTTAAATAGAGACCCCAGATCTCAGCATAAGCCATCTCAACATAAGCCGCCACAATAAATACAAAGTTAATAACTACAGATATAACCCATTGCTTTGCTAATAGCTATATTTAAATCCAAAAATTTTAAGTGTTAAAAAAATTAATATAATAAAAAAATATATTTGTTAAATTTTAAAAAAATTATTTAAAAAATTAAATTTATTTGAGATTTTTTGGAGGGATAGCTAAAGCCATTTACTTACATAATTTTTTGAAATTCTAGTTAAAATTAGTGTTAATGCCTGTTTATTATTAGTATCGTGTTAAAGGTTAAAATTAGTATTTAAGTAAAATTGTCCACACAATATTTTTTATTAATGGCCCAAGATAGGTTTAGACTGCCTTAGAGATGGGCACCATGCGCATGAATGCATGCGTGCATGCGCATTTATACCAATATGCTCATACAAATTTAAATAAAATCCAAATATTAAAAAACTTTCTAACGTTTGATTCAGTGGGGTTTTCAGAATTACAGAATATCAGTATGGTATGGGTGAGCTGATTGGTCTGATTATAGAATATCAGTATGGTACGGATGCAATTTTATCAAACCGTACCATATTGATCTGCTATTATATTAAATATATATATATTAGCAGAACATTATGGTACACTTTGATAAAATCCATACCATACGGATCTGGTGGCTATACAATTTTTACATTTTTTATCGTTATATTTGTTTCCTTGAATAATTGATAAGCGGACTAGATATCTTTAATATAAGTTTTCACACATGATATATTTTTCAATGTTTTTATCATACTAATTTTTCTTTATTGTAGACATTAACGTTCAATTTTGATAATATATCAAAAATGAAAGAATCAATGCTTGAACAATTTGCTGGTCACGTGATATTCCGACGTCAATTAGCCAATTAAAAATCAGGATCAGGAGTAACGTAAAGAAATTCGTTTGATTTGCAAAAATCGTATTTATCGTAAGATTTATACAGAAATCATCTTTCTGGCCTAACAAAAAGTTTCCTGCACAATTTTGCTATATAATGCTTCTTCTAACCACCAACATGGACCCAAACCCTAACGAAATCAATTTTTTTCTCAAAGACAATTGATGCCGGAAAGTCACGTGACAGGAAAATCGATCCTACGTCCTGTCAATTTCATTGTATAGCTACCAGATCCGTATGGTATGGTATGGTGTGGATTTTATCAAATCACAATACGGTTCAGCTAATATATAGATTTAATATAATAGCAAATCAGTATGGTACGATTTTTAAATACTATTTTGACTATATTTATGCAGTTCAGTATGGTACAGTTTGATAAAATTGCATCCATACCATACTGATCTGGTATGTCGTACCATACTGATACTCGCAATACCGGATATTAGGTGTAAAATACCAATTCTAAAAAAATCAAACCTTAATAATATATAAAACCAAAGCAGTATGGTACGGATTTTAAAATAGGTATTTAACATCCCTATAACTAATCATCCATATCTATATAATTCTTATCCTAAAATCTGTGCGGATGACCATAATTAAAATAGGGATATTTTTGCGTCATGCCATACAAATCTGATTAAATTTAATAACTTGATTATCTAGTTATTACAATTTGTTTTTTACAACAATTTTGACCCATTTTTTAAAAAGAGATAAATACAAACTACTGTAAGTTAAACCAAAAAATGTTTATAATAATTTATTAACTGACTTGCTCTACTTAGTGAATTTCATCCTATTCTAAAACGAGATTTTCTCATATAGTCATGAGACTTAATTTCTATAATTAGAAATGCCTTATTCTATATGATGAAAATAATTGGTAAAAAATGAACAAGGCAATCATAGCAGATAATAATTTTTATTAGAAGAGTGAAGATATTTATATATTAGAGTTTTTCACACACTTGAATTTTGTTTTTGATATGACTAATAAAAATGTAAATCATTTATTGTACAGAGTACATATAGCAATAGGATTTCATAGTTATCAATCTGTTAATTTCTTCAAAAATGGAATAGTGTATATAAATTACATATGTATGTACTTTTGATATTCTTGATTTGATGTATTAAAAGAAAAATAAAAAAAACTTACAATTGCTAGTAAATTTGTTTGTTATATGCTGTTAAGATGTTGTGCTGGTCATTAGTTGGGGTTTAGTTAGAGTTAGGGTTAGAGTTTAAATATAGTTAATTATACTAGACATCTAGAAAAATAGAGTGATGTAAAAGTGATTTATAGTTTATAATATATTATCTTGAAACTGTTATATAATCATTTAAACATAACTGATCAAATTTATCAGCATAACTAGGCATCTTTTGATAATATTAGAAAAATAACAAAGAATCTTAATAATCTTGAAAACTATATTGGTTTTAATAATTTTGGACTTGTTGGAATCATCTTATTAAAATATTCATTTTGATAATAAAATTATCAAAAAATGTGACTAGCTATTTACTATTAAATAATGTATATATTTTAACTGTATTGTATATATTGTATATAGTATGTATGCATGGTACAGAAAAATAACATTTTGCATATCTCTAAGACTGCCAGTTTTTATGTTCTTGTATTTTTATGTAAATATACCTTCATAACTCTAGTTTATTAATTTATGCAAAAATAATACATAGATATATAGCTTTAAACAATCTCTTTTTTGGTTATATATTAAAAACCTGATTGGTATATTATTTATACATAGTATTCTAAATATGACAATATATAAAATATATAACTATTATTATAAATTACTATATACAAGACCTGAGTTTCTTTATATTCACCAAATTTAAAACCTATAATAGACCCAGATTTAAAATACAGCCAAAAGTTCATATTATTAAAAGAAAAACTTTGAAGATTACATACATTTTGAATCTACAATAGGCAGTTTAGATATTTGAAAAAATCTAAATTTGATTAATATAGATTTTGTAATTAGTATTTAATTACTAATCCAGATAAGATCAGCACTATTTTTATATTAGAATATGGGAGAAATTACTATGTTTTTTATTATATGCTGAAATCTGACAACTATGACTATAGAAAGTGATTTTTTATTAAATTAATAGCTCAAGTTAATTAATTGAAAGTTGTAGAGCTCACTGAAATGCATCTAATAGTGGTTAAATCATTCAAATTGGCTTAGTATTTGCTGAGATATTACTAAAAAGCAATTGGCTGACTATATAAAATTTCTAGTTTGTTTATATAGAAATTTATATAGTCAGTCAATCATTTTTTAGCAATATCTCAGCATACGCTAGGCCAATTTGAATGATCTAACCACCATTAGATGCGTCTTAGTGAGCTCTACAACTTTTAATTAATTAACTTTTGCTATTAACTTAATAAAAAAATTACTTCCATAGTCATGATTGTCAGATTTTAGTATATAATAAAAGTTTATATTGTACTTATCCCAAAATTTATTATTGTCCCAATATGGTAATAGTGCCAATCTTATTTGGATCATCAATTAAAGGTATAGTGTAATACAATATAAATATAAATGCGAATTATTTGTTGTACATACAAAAATCAGCGGTTTATATAAACAAAGTTAGAATAATTTTAAAAATTAAAATAAATTAGTCGAAAACAATTTAAAAATTGATTTTTAATCTTATATAAATATAAACAAGAATATTTCAATATATTTTTCAATTTTTCAATACTATAAAATTTTACGAGGAGTTGTTAATTTTTACAAGGAGATCTACATAAATTATCAACTCTGATTGGTTAGAATCTATGTAAATCATATGATCATCATATGATTTGTTATGATTTGCATAATTTGCAACGTGATTACTATTAAAAATGATCTACGTTACACTCTACCTTTAAGTATACTACTAGCAGATTTACTATCATAAGGGGTCTTGTATGGATGCATCTATATGCACACCAACTATTTTTTACTAAAATTAAAGTTAAAACAGTCTAGTTAATATTAGGTTAGAATTAAAAAAGTTATATATATACAAAATCTCCTTTTTGGCACTTTTTATTAATATGCCAAAGTAATTTTAGACTACTGTTTCTTGTATTATTTATGGTTTTCATTTTTTTTAGTTTGTTTTATTTCTTTGGGCTGATCCAAAATAATCAAATTTACACAATTAAATTGGTTAATTATCAAATTTTGGTATGTACATATGATGTATCCAATCTAGAACCCTGAACATCTCTTATATAGATTATAACTGGATTTTGACTAATTTTGATCTAATTTGCTAAAAATAACAAAGCTATTTATTTAAAAAGAGCTAACCCTAACCCTAATCTAGCCACTATTTGTTTTGTTTTAATTAATATAAATCAAACCAAACAAAATAATTAGTTAATCACAAGATAGGGGGCATCCATAAATAACGGTATACAAGAGGGGGTTGGACGAATAATAACATTTTTCTCAATAAGTGGGGGGTCAAAAAAATATAATATAATTTTTTTAGAAAAAATTGGCCGAAAATTGAACCAGTGGTCCAAATTTAATGATTTTGGTACCATTCGATTCGTCTCGATGAGAGGAGTCGAATGGTACCAACTTCATTTTATTTGGATCACTGGATCAAATTTTATTGGCCAAATACTATTGGTTATTATGTTTTCTTATAAAATTATTATAAAATCAATAGTATTTTGTGAATAACTATTGATCCAGTGATCTAAATGAAATGATTTTGGTATTATTGGATTCATCTTACTAAGACGAATTGAATGGTACCTAAATCATCCAAAACAGATCACTGTGTTACAATATATTCAAGTTTTTGTAAAATTTATATATAAACATACAGATTTTGAAAAATTTTTTTATATAGTAGGGGGGGTCAAGTGCTACTATGAGGGGTACATAACGTTATCTATGGATGCCCCTATAGCGATATATTACACTAGCAATGAAAAATAATTGTCTTATTTAAATAACTTTTGATTTAGTAATCAGAATTAAATGAACTTTTTTTTGTTAAATATACTTTACTAAAAGCTTTATTTTAAAGTTTATTCAAATTGAACCACTGAATGCTATAATAATTGCAAAAAAAAACATTTTTTTTGCTTTTCAAATTTTGGAGTTTTTGCTAAAATGTATAAAGTATGACCAGTATATGACCCCTATACTAGAAGTTCTAGGTCCTTCTAGTCTTGTATATAGCATTTTTAAATATATAAATTATAACTTATATATTTTAACTTTCAAAAAAAATTTTATATAAGAGAGCTATCAGAAATCAAATGGGTTTCATATTTTAAAAGACTATCTCTAATCAAATTGTACAAAAAATTTATATATTAATTCGTGATCTGCCTAAAAACCAGTGAAATAAGGCCACACAAAATTATATACTTGGTTTTCATGTCATGGGACAGGATCAGTGACGCAGGTGCATGGCTTTTTTTTTATAATAAAAAATTTTTTTTTAAATGATAATAAAAAAGTTATTAAAACTTGTTATCCCATGATTTATGATATGAACTTTTTACATTACTAAGTTAAGCACTTTCAAATATCCATACTCGATACGTCATAAATCAGAATAGATTAGTCACGCAACCAAAATTTAGCAGATCGACTGGACAAAATAGATCAGAATTGTGATTATTTGCTAATAATCCAGTAATCCATGCATTAAGTAGAATTGCTTAGATGCTAATTTTGCTTATAATATAGTTAGTTACTATTATTGCTTAATGCCGGTCTAACTCTAATACATTCTGACTCTAAACCCTGGCTGATTTACTAAATTTTTGTTGCACGACTAATCTATCCGTAAATATTGTGATCTTTGCTAAAAGTATAATGCGAGACTACGATTCTTCCGAAGAGCAAATTAAGATCCCATATGTAAGGATAACTTATAATGGTATTGATCGATAAAATGATGAATGAACAATATTATGTTTAAAGCAATGTAATAAATACAGACTATTTTTTAGCGTTCAACCAAAACTATAATGAATACTGCTATTCCGTTGTGACATATTTAAATTTAAAAGCTCAGTAAAGAAGACCCCAAAATGGAAGGGTTTTGGGTAAATGCTTTTCTATGATCACAAAAAATTTAAATTGAAGCTAAAGCTTTAGCAGCTTGTTGAATAGAATTTTTTTAGGTTTTTTAAGATGTTTGAGACACCCTTAGTTAATGATAGTAGTTATATTTGAAATAAGCTATATATTTCTTTATTGATCCAGAGCAAAGCAAAGAATTAAATTAGTCTGTTCTGTAAAAATATAAGAAAAATTTTTTTTGCTGCTTCGTAAGTTATTCTATCACAGTAAGATTATAAATAATCTGCACTGCTCATTAAGTCACTTATTTAGGTTATTTAACCGGAAAATATAAAATAATTTGAAATCAAAGTATTCAAAACAATGTACTGTACCTTTTATTAGTTTTACTGTATTAGTTTATAGTAGTCGATAATCAGATTTTTATTTAAGTCGATTCAATCAATATACTGAAATAATATTATTAATCGAAATATTCAAAATAATCTATGCACCCATTATAAATTTCTTATTCGTGCTAATTTATGATTCTTTAATTTGATTTTTTGAGAATTTATATACAAAATGTTAATTTTAATTTTAGTTTTATCTGAAAATCATATGGTGCCCTACGTACTTACAATTGTAAATTATAAAATTGAAGCTGATAATTACTAAATCTAAAACCATTGTTATAGAACGATAGTTTATTATATTACCTTATTATTTTATTATTTTATTTTTATTATTATATTTTATTATTATATTGTATTATATTATTATCTT
>QKWP01003456.1:2955-22647 GCA_003550325.1 Gigaspora rosea | reverse complement strand
AAGCGAACGTGAAAGCGAACGCGAAAGAAAAAAAACAAACTGATTATCAAAAATGATCGTGCCAATACTTATCTATCCGGATCCGGTAATGGTATGGCATGGCATTCGACCTTGGACTGGCGATCAGGATTAACACATGAAGTTTAATCATGTGATTTTCTCGTTATTTGATTGGCTAAAAGGCCAGAGATATATATGTTATATATCTCTGGCCAGAGATGAATAGAAAAACCCATAAAAAATATTTAAAAAAATAAACGATTTAAAAAATAAAAAAAATAAAAAATATTTAAAAAAAATAAAAAATAAATTAAAAAAAAGAAAAATAAAAATAAAATCATTAAAAAAAAAAGTTTAAAAAAAAAAAGTAAAAAAAAACGTGTTTGCTTTATTTATTTATTTATTGTTTCTCGCGCATATATGCAATATGGTGGGAATAAAAATTCTAGCCTTACTATGAGAATAACCGAAAATTTACTTTTATTCCCACCATTGCATATATGCGCTATAGATGCAATCCGTTATCTATCACTAGTTAATACTGTATTTATCGGGTACCTGATATATTTCAAATTAAAAAATTTTAAGTAGTAAAAATTAATTTTTTATATCATAAAGGATAATTTTATATAAAATATATGCATTGTAAACAATGATTTAAAATTATAATATATGTAGATTTAAAAAATATTTTTATTACATATACACATCGGGTACCCGATATATCCAAACTATATGATATATGTATAATAGGTTACCAATATATAGCATTTTATATATTTTTCAATTATAGTAATATGGTACCCGATAGATACCCGATATATTGGATTTTGACCTGTGCTAGTATCTATAGTATGACATATGCTCTTACAAAGTTTACCAATCCTAGTGCTTTTCCTATTTCTCTTTTGGTTTCTTTTCCAGTTGCTTTCCTTACCTCTATCTTACTTTCTTTTCCCGGTTACATACTTACTCCCAATTCAAGAACCTGAAAGAATTGGTCTGTTATTGGTGAATAGGGTTGCGGCCCAAACTTACTAGTTTGGGATTTGGTAGAATCCCAAATAGTATTTACTAGATTTCGCAAAATGTCTCTAGTTTGTCATAATGTCAAACATTCTGACATATAAATTATATTACAACTAGAAATTCAATATTTTTTACATATAAAATTGGGTTTGGAATTCATTGCAAACAAAGAGGTCATTTAAAGTTCGGCATTTAGCCAATAAAATTGCAAAATTTTGGCATCAAACCAATGAATAAGTATCAAGTAAATATCAAATACAAGACTTACCAATATACTATATTTAGCTCATAGGACGACCGGGTAACTTATTTATACACTTATAAAGTACTTTTTGAGAACGTAAAGTTTTACCAACAAAAAAATCACTATAAAAGTAAATTCTAGCTCTAAACAAACGTAGTTGTTTACTGTTAAATTTCATTTAGGTGCGAATATTTTTACTATATACCGCTAATACTAGTTATAATAAATGTATATAAGTTTTAAATGCCAAAAACGGTCATTAAAAAAAGAAGATTGAAACTTTACATATAAGCTTTAAACTTGGAACTTTGAGTGCACTGTATAATATGCTAAATATTATAATAATAATAGGCTTGTACTAATATTTACTACATATTTTATGTTTATAAAATTATATTACGAGAGTAATAAATATAACTTTGGGTTAAGTAGTAGTCGATAATATGTACATGTTATTGTTTTATTAATGATTATATGGGCTAAGGGCTATGTGGCGTCTTTAATTTTTTTATGTTCAACGGTCTTGCTTCTTTTTATTATTTGAGAAAGAGTAATACAATGCTGCCACTGATTACTTATAAAACTCTATCAAAAAGAAACTCTCCATATACTAGGTACCCAAAGCGACCCGCCATAACAACCTTTCGTCTCAAGTCGGAGCCCGAACTTGCTCGAACTTTGGTACAATGTACGCCCAACTATCACTGACACCGGCGTTGTATGCCATATCAAAACCGTTTTTTTTCTTTCCTTTAAATTTTTCCTTTTTCATAAAGGACATGAAAAAAGGGGAAAGTAAAAACAGACAAATAGAAAACGAATACAAAAAGGAAGTAAAAAAGGGAAAAAGAAAAAACAAAAGAAAAGAAATGAAAATAAAAAAAAAAGAAAAAACAAAAGAGAGAAGAAAAACAAATCTAGATAATAGTATAATCGAAGCCTATACTACGCTCATAAAAATTACACAGTATTAACTAAGATCTCATTACTGTATCTAAAGTAAAACCATAAGGAAAAAACTAAACTAAGAGGTTGAGATATGCCAATCAAAACTTTTCTAGAAACCCTCCATAGACGTCCGTCAATCATTGCAATACACGTGAACACGTCTGCAGCCTGTGTTGTGATTTCTCATGACTTTTCGTGACTTGAGTTTCCATTTTGGGATGGTAAACAATGTCGATCTTTTGAAGGGGGTAAGCTGAAATTCCCACTTTTTGGTAAAAATTTTGCGAAAAGCCGTATGGGAGGCCAGAAAACCAACGTAGAGAGAGTGTGGGAGTTTGCAAAGTATAGAATAGTATAGAAAACCAGGAGCTTGCTTCCACTAATGCTTCTACAAGACCTTGACATGTACTTCCGGTATTTACCAACTACTTGTTCGATAGTTCTGTAGACTTCCACCGGGGAGCCAAAAACCCAAAAGGAGTTCTTTTTCAACTCTATTTCAGTTCTCCAAATAATCTGAAGACTCATCAAGCTTAAGACTACTAGTCCTAGTTGCTACAAGAGAAGTTTTGTGTATTATTTTTTATACTAACTAAACACTTGGTTGCAGGTCTGTTCGGTGATTGTTGGTTTGAGGGATTGTCAGAAAGAGTTAATGTGGCGTCTTTAATAAAGGTCGTGGTAACTTAAAATAAGATAGAATTATTTTAATTACTTTTCAAAATGTACCAGTAATAAAGAACAAAAGATAGCTTCGTTAATAATCTATTCATATTGAATTTGTTAATCAATTAAAGCTTGGGTTTATTAATAATAAATATCAATTTACGTGTTATTTATCTATTTCTAAAAAAGAGACAAATTCTTTTTGCATGCATTAATAGTTTGTAAGCTTCTTAATATGAAGTTCTTTTCGTTTTCTAGTAGTTTTGAGTTTGACACTATATACAGAAATAGGATACATATTTGGGTTTTGGTTATAAACCCAAACTAGGTAAAAATACTAATTCCCAAACCCAAACTAAGTAGAAATGCCATAACTAAAAAAAAGAGTTTGGCCTGCAACCCTATTGGTAAATCCAATAGTCTTCCTATCCTTTGTACATGCTTTTGAAACATATGATCTTTTCTTTTGGTACGACTCTGGCAGTTTAATTGGTAGGGCCCGCTATAGCCCTTTTGTCGTAAGTCTGCTTCTAGTGAATCTGCTTTTTGGTAGGTCCACTTCCGATCAGTCCCCATCTGATTTTTGTTTAAGTACTATCAAAAATCAGCTACCTTTTTGCTTGGGTCTTGCCAAGTATGGTTTTTCTTGTCCTATAGTTATGTGCATAACATAGTACCTGCACTCCCCAGGATCTATGTGCTCCAATTTTGTGCATAACATAGCACTAGGACTCCCAATATGAGTTGGTATAACCTAGAAAACAGATTTGTAAATCTGAGCTCAGAGTCCAGGTTACCGTAATATAGATAAATTTTTCAAAATTATCTTTAGTAGGATTCGAACTCTGTACCTTTGTTACAACTACTTGAGAATAACAACAATCCAACTATACTATGTTGCTACACCCCTAAAAAATTTTTTTAAATTTAATAAATTTCATTTTCTTTGTATAAAATTACTTATTGTTATAACAAACCACTATGTTGTCAAATAAGCACTGCGAATTGGTATGATATATACTAATATGGGGTTGTCTAAAGCCAGGTGCGTTCACGTGATATAAAGCCAATCAAATTGTAAAATTTGATCTTTACGAATCAGCCCGACAAGAGAAAAAAGTGAAAATACTGAAATACAAAAAACGAATGTTTAAACCTGTCTAGGAGCATTAATAAAAATGTCGGGAAGACAATTTTATTTATAAGTCAAGCCCTAACTCTAACATCTAACTAACCCTTATTCTAATTTTAATTAAAGAATCAAAAATATATAAACGCACCTGGCTTTAGCTATCCTTCTAATATGAAAGATATTTGTTTAGCTTAAAAAGTTACTCTGCTAAAATTTTTTTGCCTTATAAATAATTGTGCTAGTTTAACCTAGAGGTTAGTAAAATTAAGGGGCCAACTTACTATAAAAATATAGCTAATAAAAATGTTGCATAATTGTTTGTGTAACAAGTATATAAATATATAATAAAAATATTCACGATATTTATACTTGCCGCCCAAATTAGTGGCCCAGGATAAAATTCCAAATTCCAAATAGTTAAAACCTATTTGGAATTTTAATATCATAAGTTCCAAATGCCCAAATAGTATTTACCTTTTATATATATCCCAAATCCCAAAATCGTTCCAAATCCCAAATTTATCCCAAATCCTAAATTTATTCCAAATCCCAAACATCAATAATTAAGAATGTATTATCAATATATATTATTTATTAATAATAAGACATGTTCTTGATAAGCTAATGAACTGCTTGTGAACAAACAGACATTTATTGCGAGTCACCGGACTTGCCATGTAATAGCAGATCACAGACGAAATGGTATTTGAGTAACCTGATGATCTGCATTGATTTCTTTGTTCTTTGAGTTTTCTGTGTCCAGCCCCATCGTAAGAACAAGCCAGTTTTTTAGCAACAAGCCTTTTTTAGCAAGAGAAAAAGAAAATTTTTTTAGTCTTCAAAGAATTTTCAATATTGTATTACCAAACGAAAGCTGCTATATCATATCGGACAACTTCCAAAAGAAGAAAATTATCGATCTTCACGATGATTTTTTGGGACCAGAAGGAGGGAAAGCAATAGCTAATGCATTGCGCAAGAGTACTATGTCGACCTCTCTGGATCTCGATAAAAATGTATTTTGCAAGAACCTCATGATGAAAATGGAAAATTCTGACTGAATATAGGATGTTGGGCATTGTGACATGAAGAAAATTGTATTTGAAAAGAGATGAGCATAAAGCATCTGTTGTGCTCAAAATCTGCAGATATGGTAATGCTATTGGAATAAAAGCTATTGATGTTTGTTATTATAGAAAAAGAAAGATACAAGGCATTTGTTGTTTGTTACCAAAAATCTGCTATTATGGGTAGTACAAAAATTTTGATCTTCACGATAGTTTGGGACCAAAGAGAGAAAAAAAGCAGCACTATGCTAATCTCTTTGGATCTTGGTAAAATTGTCTTGTGGCAAAAAAAAAAAGAAATTAGCAGATATATGCTGCGAAATGTTAGATATATTGATGAAATCATATAATGTTGAACATCGAGACATAAGGAGATTGGAGTTGAAAAGGAGGAATATAAAGCATTCATTTATGATCGAAACCTGCAGATTTGGGTAATACTATTGGAATAAAAACTGTTAGTGTCAGTTGTTATAATAAAGTTGGAGTTGAGAAAAAAGAACACAAGGCATTTGTTTATTACCAGAAATCTGCAGAGTGTAATTTCATCTTCGTGATAACTTTCTGGTGACTGCGATCGAAAGGGAGTCAGAGTACCAAGAGATGTACAACAGGTGAATCATTAGAATTGGGAAATGTAGATTTGCAATCATATATTATGTACATTTGGAAATTGTATGAGAAAATTTGGATTCACAATCCAAATAAAGGAATCAAAATTCGTCAAAGAGTAGAAAACATATTGTGATATCGGGCTTATGATTTTGAATCGATACAGCCTCAAGAATTGATTTCTTCGAAATGGGTAAACATTCATGCAAGTGGCTAATATCTGCGGCTTTATCTCGTTGAGATGTTAATCGAAAAAGGCATTGGATAGTACAGCGGTTGTTCATTGAAAAGCAGCTGAATATTATATAAGATCTGCAGAAATTGGTGATAACGATGAAATGAATAATGTCCATGCATATTCGAATTAAGGTATATAGGTACATAGTACCTCTCATTGTTTTTGAATTAAAGGGTAAGAATGATGTATTGTTGGCTACAAAAAAAAAAAAAACGAACACCGCATGTTTGTGTAGAGGTTGAATGAGATATACAAACGTGCATATTTGTAGATGTGTAGTTCGAGGCCTTACTCTAACTTTAATTAAAAAGTCAAAATCATATAACTGCACCCTGCTTTAAATGACCCCTGAATTTGGGATTTGTACCTAATTTGGAATTTGTATCTAATTTGGGATTTGTTCTATTTTTGACTTTGGGATTTTGATAGTGGGATTTGGGATTTGGAATTGGGATTTATAGATTTGAATTTGGGCAGCAAGTATACATGTGATGTTTTAAAAAATTGCACAATCAAATAAATTTCATCAATTGTTGAAATTATGTCTAATACCATTTTCTTTCAAAAAATTGTCTCTTACTTCTAAACCATTAACAAAAATAGTACATTTAATAGGCTCTTGACATCCATGAATTGTTTTTTTTATATAAAGTTCTTTTTTCAGATTTGTTTCAAAAAAAATGAGATACAAAAATCCATCTTCCTTCGTTAAATTTATACCTGCCAACTCGATATCATCATATATTATTGTTGTTAAAGTATCTTTAATAAAAAGTAATGTAACAATTTGAATATTTTTAAAATAAAGTGAATAATTTTTGCCTTTTATTATTTGACCAATATTCATTTCATTGCAATTGGGTTTCAAAAATATAGTAGCTAATGCTGATTTTTTGCCTTTAAAAAAACGTTGACTACTAAGTACTTTTATCCATGCTAAAAAAAAAGAAAATCTTTTTTGGGTAATTGTAACACATATATGCATGCTTTTCTGTTTTTTCATATAGAATATGACCCTCTGCAGACTTTTTAAGTGTAAGAAAAAACCATACACTTTGGCCATTAAGATCAAAACAGAGCCAATAAAGTTGTTGCAATGCTTCATCTTTAGAATCATCTTTTGAACATTTTGATATTGGTTCATTTGTTATCTTTTAGATAAAATTCTATTTCTCTAAAGGGAAAATAAATTTGGCGCACCCACGACATGTCGCACCCCTGCTTTGACCAATCAAATTGCATGATTTTATAGGCAAAAAATTTTATTTTTTTAAAATTTAAAATTTTACTTAATAAAGTATAAAATATATATAAAATAGCATGTTATATAACGTAAAATTTTACCATATATTCTCAAAAATAAGCTACCTTTTTTGGGCTAAAAATTACACGAAAAAATGCGGAGTAGCTTATTTTTAGTGTATAAACATTTTTGAAAAAATTGAAAAATGTACTAATAAAAAGTTGTCCAAATGACACTAAATTTTTACTATAGGTGTATTTTAATGCATTGAACAACTTTACTTAATCGAACTTTTGAAGTTTATTAGTAAAAAAAGTTTTATATATAGCAACTACTAACGTGTTTTTTGAGATTTTTGAAAAAAATTAGGGGGTAGCTTATTTTCGGAGTAGCTTATTTTTGGGAATATACGGTATTTTGAGCAACTTTTTCTAAGTCATAAAGATAAATTGTCTAGTTAAAAAAAACGTTTTATAAGAAAAATCAAAAATTTCCAAAGTTAGCACATATAAAACTTTCTTTTTACTAAAACAATCTACCTTTTTAACTTAGAAAAAGTTGTTTAGCATAAAATTTTATATGTAATACTTAAATGTAAATAGATTATATTAGTAAAAAAAAAAAGGTTTAAATGTGCTAACGTTCAAATTTTTGATTTTTTTTATAAAACGTTTTTTTTACTAAGACAATCTATCTTTATAACTTAGAAAAAGTTGTTCAGAATAAAATTTTACATTATATGTTTTGATATTACTTATTTATTTTTATATGTTACTAGTAAACTTTTTAATTTTTAAAACAAAATTTTTTGTCTACAAAATCATGCGATTTGATTAGTCAGAATCAGGGGTGTGACATGTCATGAGTGCGACAAATTTCTATTCCCTTCTCTAGAATGATAGTATAAATGGTTTAATATATTTTGCCATGTTCATATATAATGATGTGCTATTTTAAGATGCTTATAGGCTTTATGATTTCTTACTTTCATTTCTTTCATTTTACAATAATCGAGCATAAATATATGATTTGATTTTTTTACAATAAAAGAACAACTATAAAATTTCTTTATAATTAATTACTTACCTTTGTTTATTTCGAGTTTCAAAAAAAAAAGATATTTTAGTAAACATGTTATTTTTAAAATTTAATAATCAAGACTTTGACTAGTTGAGCACGATACATATAAATTTATATGATTTTCATATAAAATGACAATTTTTGTATTACAATTAAATAAACTTGTGTAATATTTGAGTTGGCCCCCATAATTTTACTAATCTCTAGGTAGTCTAAGTAATATATAAAGTTTAAATATGTAAACATATAAACACAACAAAAAAATAGTTATAAAAAACTTTTATTGTATTAAACTTCCTATTGTAAACTATATCTCAATATATTGCAAGTAGAAACAAAATTTAGAAAAATTCAAAATTTTCTAAAAATTTAAATAATTATAGCCAAAATGCTTTTACTATAAGATAATCTAGTTTAAAGTTAGTAATTTAATTTGCTGAATTTATATCAACTTGAAAAAATTTCAATCAAAAGTATTACTAAACTTATCTAAAATTTAATGGTCAATAGTTATTTTTTTTTTTTTAAACTTTGGCAATCTTGCCGGTGCATCCTTTATTAAGACTTTGCAATGATACATGAGTATACAAATTGTAACGAGGATACAACTAGCCACTCGTACACTTTTGGTGTCTAATTTAAGTAGTCCGCCTGAAGGTTCTACACTAGCTGCCATACCTACAACCTGCTATGGGTGTTGCCTATTTAAACCCTCTGATTATCAAATTGCTTACCCAATCATACTTAACAAGTAAATGCCCAATATCCTCCGGCTGCTTTTTAAAGTGCCCAGAAGCGATCTGCCGCACCAGACCTAATCTACTTACTTTCGACGTATCTGGAAGTTTAACCTCATGATCCATGTCCTACACACTTCAACATGAGGTTTTTTTAGCTACCTATTGGTAACCGAATTTTGACCTTATTAGGTTCATTACAATCCTGGTCATTCATCTTGTGCCATCATAGATCTTCACTATTACCTCCTAATTCGGGACTTGCCAAACGGGTTTCCATTTCTTTGGTTTCCTAGATTTTTCGGTGAAACAATAACACCATTGTGCTGTAGCTTCCATTCAAGATGGTGGAACCAAGGTAACAGGCTTTTAACCCAACTGATCTGAGCCACATAGTTACTGAACACAAGCCTATGTTCAAAACGTCAATAGTGGGATTCGAACTATCGACCTGCCGCTTGGGGGTGACACTTTGATCACTTCTCTAAGGCGCCACACCCTTAGGTTAATAGTTATTACTAAGTTTTATTTATTAATAATCCTACTATAATCCCTATATTAAGCTTGCTCCAAGAGTATTTATATCAAATAATTTCAAAAAAGTTTTTAAACTTTAAACATATCCAATTAAAAATGAGATACACCTATATGCAGAAATAAAATTAGTAAACATTATACCATATATTACTTCTATGGTATATGGTATATAGCATATGTTATCTGCTATAATATTATATTGCATCTGCTATGGTATTGGGCAAATATCAAATATCATATTACTACTATATACTAGAAAATGCTTAGCATTGTGTGTCCAAAGCCTATAATTATCGTGACAGATTAAAATGAAATCAGATTAAAATGAAATTTTTCTATTTTTAAACAAAATTTTAAAATTTTTTAGGTGACATTTTTGGGGGTCTTTTTAACATTAGGGTTAGAGTTTAGGGCAGTGTTGTCACTTGGACGTTTTTTGGACACTTTGAACATTTTTTCAAATTAAAATTACTTAAAATTTTATTAAGATAATCTATTTTAATTTTTTCACCAATGAGTCCAGCACCTAAAAAAATATATAATTATATATTTTTTTAAATTACTTTATTGATTAGTTAAACATGGGACATAGGCTTGGACGATTTTGGACAATCTTGGACGTTGGACAAAAAACATAGTATGAACACGTCCAAGTAACAACACTGGTTTAGGATTAGGGTTATTAATAAACAAGTATATATGGGTTTTATAAGCTTTAAAGGTGAGCAAAAGAAATCACCAGTTTCATTTTAATTTGATTTTATTTTAATCTGCAACAATTATCATGTTATAAAAACATATATTTGTTTTTGTTACGCTAAAGTACAAATTTAGATACGCATGCAAACAGATATGAATTTTCAAAGTTATGTTTTTGATGTAATAGCTTAAAATGTAACTATCGATGCATCAAAAACGCAACTTTTGTGTTACTATATGTAAACCTTTAAAGTCCTCCGCTACACTCCAGATAATTAATGTGATGCTAAAGGTAGTACATCATTTATGTTATAGCCATAGTACTGCCATAGTGCTGTAGGTAGTAACTAACTTAAGAAATGTCTGCAAACTTAGTTAGAATAAACCTTACAAGAACAGAAATAGGTATTGATAAAAGGACAAAAGTAATTTTGTCTTGCAAGTCTTGTCCTTGACCATAGTAATAATTACCAAAGTATAGTTTCTTGTCATCTAAAATGACAGGTACCATTCTACCAAGTTTTCTGTACAAATAAACTAGTCCAAAGGGCTATAAAAAAAAGAATCTAGAGGTCTGAACTAACTATATATATATTGCAAAAACCCAAAAAGCAGTTGAGATTGTTCAAGAAGTAAAAAATTAGAGGGTTTAAATAGGCAATTCCCATAGTTGGGTTGCAGGTATGGTAGCTATTGTGGAACCTTAGAGCAGACTATTTAAATTAAACACCAAAATTGTATGTATAGCTAGTTGTATCCTTATCCAAATATAATTTCTAATAAATAAACTAAATAAATCCTATGCCTAATGTTAGGTTCTTTAAAACAACTTTTTATACAAAAGGCTTTTCAAAAAACTAGCTAGTAGTTTTATTATAGCTCTACAAAATTATGGCCAGTTTTTGAAAAGCCTTTTTGTATAAAAAGTTTTGTTAAAATTGAAAAATTCATATAATTGTTGAATAGATATCTTGTACTATAAATTATATTTTAATTCTATAAACTCGTAGGATTGAATTTGGATAAATAGTTATTAAGAAATCTTCTAGTTTCCGATTTTCTAATATTCGAAGATTTCTTGATAGCCATCTCAATGAATTTCTTTTTTGATTCAATAGAAGTGAATTAGTTCTGCAGATCAGCGATCCGGACCGATTTCGGAGATCGATCTGCTGTGAACGGATAACTCACCTGACTAAACTGCAATTGATAGGATAGTCAGTTTTATTTGAATACTAATTACAAAACACACACAGATCACTATCGCTATATTACTCATTACTAAATAATTTAAATAGAATATATCTTTCGAAAATAATTACCCATATGAACAATAATAGAGCACCTGAATATGGTAAAATTTTTGTAATTTGCAGATTAGTACTTTTCAAACTCAAAATGAAGCTAATCTTTTTTTGACATTTTAATTACTGTAGTCGGTTATACCCAAAAATGCGTGCAGGCGGTACATATTTCATTTCTCATCTGATTGTATTTAATTTTTTTAATGAATATTCCGTCTTTAAAGATCAGAATGATCCATCCGAAATTAGTAGATATGCCAAAATATTGGACACTGGGAAGGAATCTTGTTGAACCATATTTAGAAAACCTCTCTCATAACTTCCATTTGATTCAATTTACCTAGATTCTTGAAGTCAATTTCGAGCTGATTCGTGTTTGTATCGATTATCACACTAATAAGTGGCCAAATGAAGAATCGAATATGTATGTAACTTTATAAAACCTAAATTCAATAATATAATATTGTTTAATTGTACTTTTTGTGTAGATATAAAATGCGTCTTCAAATAAATTTGGCCTATCTTGCAATGGTGGCTGATGAATACAACGGGAACCCTCGAAACGTAAGTGCATTATAGTCTTTAGAGTTTGTATCTAATAATAACTTATGGGTCTATCGATTAAAACCCTAATAATTAATTATAGAAAGTAAAGCCCAAAGTACCTGATTTATCCCCTTTGCCCGTTCCACGTGGTTCATGCGGACAAAACCTTAACAATCTGATTCAACAAGCCGTTCAAATCTTCTCAGATTATAAAAAATTTCATAGATCTGATGGTGTTCCTACAACTATAAATTCTAATGCAAATAATATTAGTCATACTAGTAATAATGTTACTAGCAATATATCGCCTAATACGATATCAGATGCGGGGGCGTCCACTTCTCCCAGACAATATAAATTGCCGACTTCAAGCAGTATTATGGGTTCTGTGCTTCCATCATCTTCTCAATATCAACAAATGTACCAGAAGCAACAGCTCTCCCCACAGCAGCAAATACATCATCCACAACAACTACAACAACAAATTTCACATCAACAGCAGCATACTCAACAACAACAATCATCGAACCGGTACTCTGGATCTATAACACCATCCGCAACGATGGCTGCAACGTATCAGCGACATCCATCTTCGTTACAACCAAATATGGTAGCTAATAATAATAATATGACCGATTATGCAATAATGGCTGCAAATAATAATTCCGAACAATCTTATCAAGTGCTTCCTCCATTAGTCGGGATGGGTGGTATGTCGATTGGAGGCGCCGGAAACAACAATGCTAACAACGGACAAGGCACAGGAATACTGCCTTCTTTAATTGGTTTAAACGATCAATTTGCCATGCCTACATCCCAACAACAGCAACAACTCCAACAATTACAAAATGTAGGATTCACAGGTTTTATGAGTGGTGGTAATTCTGGAATGTCTAGTAGTGCGGGATTTGGCACCGCAAATACTTTTGGTATGGTCCGATATCCAAGCGCTAATGGAAGTGGCATGATGAATAACGGTATTGGTAATAATGAAGCAGGATTGGCAAGTAACAATAGCATGGGAAACAATGGTATTGGTGTTAATTCTTTGCCAGGTAATGGCTACGGGAGCAATAGTATAGCAAGCAATACCTCAGGATTGCCAAATATGTTAAATCACGATAATGGAATGTAATACTTTAGGAACAATATAATAAAATAGATCAAGATAGTGTAAATAATAATAACATTATTATTATTATTTGTAATATCGTAAGAGTCCTTAACAAATTATCATCATGTATTTTTTGTTACATTTTAACTGTATCTAAATTTACAAAATAAGAACTAATTATGCTATTTGTCGGATTACAGCTACCAAACTATTATTCGCGTTACTCCTGATTATTTTTAAATTTTTACTGATTTAAAATACACCTAGGTCAATACATTAAATACATCATCTTTATTTGCATTAGAACATGGTATTTGTACTCGTGATCGTATTGGTCGAATTTTGTACTGCACATCTTCGGCGCTTAAAATTGACCGCATTCTTGGTAGTTACTTCTGTTAACGATTGTACCAGACCAAACATAATGTACACTACTATCTAATAATCTAATATAACTATCTCATTTTTAAATAATTGTGGAGGCTGAAGCTAAAGTTTTAGGGTCTCTATTAGGCTTATTTAACTTTAATCTATTTATTATAAAAAAATTAAAAAAATGTACTAAAATTTAAGCTTTAGTCAATTTTAGCTTTAATTACTACAATAATTTATTAGCCATTACTATTAATACCAATTTTTAACTAATTACTGTAGAACAAAGATAAGTAATTTATAATACTTGTAAGAAAAAAAGATATAGTTTTCATAAAAAAACTATATCTATATATGTTTGGTATAAAAAATACTGTATTAAATTTATAAAAAATCTAAATAGTGCACTCATATATTTAGTGCACTTTTATGAATTTTGTATTTCTAGTAACTTTAATAAATATAATAGAAGTTAAAATTAAAGTTGAGTTGGGTTTAGGGCAAATTTGTAAAAAAAGCAGTTTTGCTTAGTAATATTATATATAGAGATTATTCTAGTAAAATGTTGAAATACTAAAAAAGTATCTAATTGCATAGTATATTGTTCAAAGAATTTTTTTTAAGAGGTTTGCTATTTATCGCCTGCGGTGATCATCGCCGGCGTCATGTGATCGAGTTCGACCAATAAAAATTAATAAATTTTTAATTTATCATTATTTAATTTATTTCAGTATTTATAGAAAATATTATTAATTTTTATTAAATTTGAATCATAATTACACAACAAACGTATAATCATTGAGTGACAAATATAAATCACGACAGATTATTATTACTAAGCCCATCCTAAATTTTCACCCTTACCCTAACCTTAACTAAATTCTACACCACGCAACCTTAACTAACTAATCTTAACTAACTAACCTTAATTAGAGAAACACGGATGTTAGTATATGGACGAAAGCACCAACTAACAGAACCATAACAATTACGAAATGCACTGAAACCGTTACCTGAAACCCAAAAAGAGAAACGCGTAAGTTAGTAGCGATAGTAAACGAATCGAAACCGAACTAAGCCCATTCTAAATTTTACCTAACCCTAACCCTAACTAAATTCTACCTTAACTAACTAACCTTAACTAGAGAAACAAAACCGTTTCCTGAAAACCCCAAAAAGAGAAACGCGAAAGTTAGTAGCGATAGTAAACAAAACGAAACCGAACTAAAGACGCAATCAATAAAAAATGGTCCAAATGGACGAAGCATCGACTAATGCACCAACCATTACCTGAAAGACCTAAAAAAGAAAATTAGTAAGAATAAACGAAAAGAAAAAACACCGAACAAAGGTGTTCACGAAGAAAAACGTATTAAAATGAACGAAGCACCGACTAATGACACCAGCGACGTATACCACTGACGAAAAGTATTGGACAGCTACCTGAAATCCTAAAAAGAAAGAAAACGTGAAAGTTAGTACTGTACCAAAGAATAAACGAAACAAAAAAAACGCTGAATTAAAGACAAAGTCGTGCCGAAATAGATGAAGCACCGACTAAAGACACTAACAACGTACTCCAAACGGCACAATACACCGGAATTAAACTAAGAAACAAAAAAAAAGGAAAGACACACGTAAGTTAGAATCAAGAGTAATAAAAAAAAACAATACCGAATCACAAACCAACAATGAAAAACATACCGAAATGAACGAAGCACCTTCTAGCAAAAATTAGTAGTAGCGACGACGCCAACTACGACACCAGCGACGGCACCAACGACAATGACTTCCTGTAATACCCGAGACTGGACTTAGAAAGCACAAACAAAATTGCTAAAAAAAAAACTACAGTTAGTAAAAAAGACAGAAAAAAAAGAAAACTATATAAACAAAAAAATAATACTTATTTATATAACGATCTGTGCAACTAGCGATGATCACTGGCGGTAATACGTAGTAATTTTGTTTTTTTAATTTTATATTTTTATTTTTAGAAATAATCTAGTTATTACTAGTGGTAATAGTTACTAGTTGTGATTAACCAACTAAATTATATTACAAAATCAAAACAAATACTAAAATTAATTTTTATTGATTTCTGGGTTGATAGCATAGTGGTTATGCTTTGAGATTGCTAATTGCAAGGTTGCTAGTTCAAATCTGCTTAGGAGTAATTTGAATTTGATAGTCAAACCTCTAATTTGAAATAACTGAAGTCACAAGATATAATAAAAAGTTGTAGATACTTTATAAACTTGTAGTGCTGTATTTTTGGTTATAGGCAGGATATTAATACCAATGGTTACTATAATGAGAAGGTAGAAATTACTGTCTTCTGAGTGGAAGTTAAACAAAACCAGTGACCCTTAGCTATGAGCAGGTAATGCTATTGGGATTGTTGTACTAGCTTTGGTAATGGATATTAGAAACTGAGATACTGCAAGAATAAGAGATCTGAAATATTGCAGGGGTTCAATAGTAAGGGGCTTCCAGAAATCAGCTAATTTCAGGGGGTGGGTGGGTTAGCTGAAGTATTAGGTATAATTCCGGCCAAAATTTTATAATTCTGACCAAAGTTACAAAATTATTTTTGACCAAAATTATAGATTTATTAACAATATTTAATAATTAATAACTTTTAATTTACTGGATCAAATTTAGTGATTTAACTACCAAAATGATTCTTTCAATGAGAGGATTCTAGCAAGCAAAATCATTAAAATCTAATCACTGTATCCTAAGATCAGAATAGATAAATGTTACTATAAAAGTTTTATAATTTATTAAAAAATTATAACCCATTTATAGTACACAAATTTATTCCGATCTCTGGATCCTGTAATTGGATTTTTATGATTTTAGGCTTGCTAGAATCCTCACATTGAGCTGATCATTTTGGTAGTTAAATCATCGAAATTGGCCCAGTAGATCAAAAGTTATTAACAATTAAAAATTAATTTTCAATTGTTAATAACTTTTGATCTACTGGGCTAATTTCAATGATTCAACTACTAACATGATCAGCTCAATGAGAGGATTCTAGCAAGCCTAAAATCATAAAAATCTAATAACAGGATCCAGAGATCGGAATAAATTTGTGTTACTATAAATGGTTTATAATTTTTTAAATAAATTATAAAACTTTTATAATAACACAAATCTATTTCGATCTCTGGATCCTGTAATTGGATTTTAATGATTTTGGGCTTGCTAGAATCCTCTCATTAAGCTAATCATTTTGGTAGTTGAATCATCAAAATAGGCCCAGTAGATCAAAAGTTATTATCAATTGAAAATTAATTTTAAATTGTTAAATAATTTTTGATCTAATGGGCCAATTTCAATGATTTAACTACCAAAATGATTAGCTCAATGAGAAGATTCTAGAAGCAAAAATTATAAAAATCCAATCACAAGATCCAGAGATCAAAATAAATTTGTATTTCTATAAATAGTTTATAATTTTTTAATAAATTATAAAACTTCTATAGTAACACAAATCTATTCCGATCTTAAGATCCAGAAGTGATTAGATTTTAATGATTTTGGGCTTGCTAGAATCCTCTCATTGAGGGATCATTTTGGTAGTTAAATTATCGAAATTGGCCCAGTAGATCAAAAGTTATTTACTATTAAATATTATATCTAACTTTTTAATAATTATAAAATCTGATTGGCTAATTGGGGTATCAGATGGGGGTGAGTGGGGTAGGTGTGAGGTAGGCTCATAGTAAAAAAAAATCAGCTGATTTCTGGAAGCCTCCTAATACCCTAATCCCAAGTGTTGGCCATGGTTATAGTGTAAATAAACTGGTATCTGGTTGGATAATGATGATATAGCAAAAGGGAATAATAAAAAAAATTTTTTTATTAGAATCAGAATAATAAAATATGTATATTATAGAATATTACTAACTATTATTACTATATTAGTAGTAACTATCACTACTTTTTGTATAACCAAAAAAATGTTTTTTGCAATCATAATATATTTTTATTTAATATAAAATTACTATTAGTAAACTAATATTTGTTTTACAAATTATAGCTTTAAACTAAGTATGATTATCTGGTTGCCCAAAAATATTTATATATTTTTTTTTTATTGTAACCTCTTTTTCTTAGTAGAATTAGAGTATCTGAATTACTAACTAGAGTTGCTATCTATTATAACTGGCTGCATGTTCCAACTTTTTTCTTCTAACTTCTTGAGCAGAAGGATTCTACTAAATTAAACATATATAAAAAATAAAAAACAATATAAAAAAGTAAAAAATCTATACTATCTAAACAAGTAACTAAAATAAACAAAAATAAAAAAGAAAAAAAAAGTAATAATACTATATAAAAACAAAAAAAAAGAAAAAAAAACTATATCTAAAAAAACTTGAATTTTCTCTAAAATACCAGGACCCTAAACATCTAATTTAGAGGTCATATATTATATATTTTAGCAAAAACCTCTAACATTTAAGAAGCAAAAAAACAGTTTTTGCCAATTATATTGGCATTTAGTGATCCAATTTGAATTATCTTTTTTTAAAATGAAGCTCTCAGAGAGGTATATTTAACAAAAAAAAGTTTATTCAATTCTAATCATTGGATTAGGAGTTATTTAAAAAAATATAGTTTTGTTATTTTTAGCAAATTAGATCAAAATTGGCCAAAATCCAGTTATAATCTATAAAAGAGATGTCCGGGTTCTAAAACACCTTACATATCATTCTTTGTTTTTATTTATGACTTAATTCTGATTTGATATGGTGTTCAAATTAGAAGAAGTAAACTATACATGGTTATGAAATTATTTTGGGTTTTGGGACCCAATTTAATTACTTTATTTAAACCCAAAATTTTTTGATACTTTTTTTGAATAAACAAAATTATAAGAAATATAAATATATAAATTTTATTGAGTTTTGCTAAATCTCACTGGCAGTGATCATTACCGCTCATATGTTCAACCAATTAGATCGTAGGATCTTGTGTAACCAAAACAAAAACAAAAAATAACGAAACTAAGAAAAAATCTAAAAAATCTTAGACAACAAAATATTTTACTATAATAACTTACCTTCGGGCACTAAGTAAAAGTTTTTAGCGCAAAATTTTACATATAATATGCCTTTCTAACCCTAACCCTAACCCTAGCCCTAAACCCTAATCTTAGTTTTTAAAAAGTTTATTATAGAGCGGTGACGATCGCCGCCAGTGAGATTTAGTAAAATTCAGTTTTATTTGCTCTTTCTTATAAAAATTTTAATTTATTTTTGAAAACCCAAAATATTATTTTTTTTTCTTTGATAGTTTCGTTAGTACTTTATTAAGAAATTCAATTTAATCTACATACAATAAAAACTATTCTATTGACTATTAAATTGTTATGTCTTAAAGTATAAGTTTGACCCTACCTGGCTGCCTTAAAGGTGCCCAAATGTAATTCGTTGCACTAAATTACGTGATTTAGAACTTTTGTAAACATCAAATTATGTATCTAGAGTAGTACATTTGCTTATGAAATTGCTCACTAACTCGATTAATTTACTATAGTGCACTGACCAAAAGACCTCCTTTTTTTAGTACTCTTATGCAAAAAATCCAGGTATTTTGCATAGCGCTATTTTTTACCAGGTATAATATATGGGGTATTTTACAAATTTTCGATATAGAATTTTGTAAAAGACCCGAGTATATCTAGAGCTTACGGATCTTTATTCGAATAATATTCGAATAACTTAGGGTTAGCAAATATCTAGTCGAATATTCGCCGAATGACTAATATTTGCCGAATATTCGAATAATCGAATAATTATAATTATTCGAATACATATAATTATTCGAATAATTATATATATTCGAATAATTATAATTATTTGAATATATATAGTTATTCGAATAATTAATATATGATTTATCCAACAATAAATTTAAAATTGCGCATTGTATACCGGCCGCACAGCTTTTTTTTTATAGTAAAAAATTTTTTTTTATATTAGTCTTTTTTTATCATTAAAAATGGATTTAAAAAGACTAATTAAAGCTTATTGTGGATCCTCGATCTAAATTTATTATTAATTTTTTTATTATATAATAATTAAATATAGTCAAATTAAAAAAAAAA
>QKWP01003455.1:8898-22652 GCA_003550325.1 Gigaspora rosea | reverse complement strand
TACAACAGATACGTAACAACCTCCTAACCCACTACTGCCTCTCCCCCACATGAACTCCACCATTTAATACTACAAATTTCTATACCACAATCCAAGGCTACATTCCAAAATCTCTTATCAATATTATATCCCAGCATCTTCTTACAAAAACGCATCCAACACTACTATTAAGCTTCTTCTACTTATTTCACAAGAATTCATGAACAACTATGGAAACCATACTGCATAAACTTAGCACGTTGGAAATCTACACAAGCCCTACCTCAACCCCATTCTACACCCACCAAACATTTACATACTTCTTGTCACAATAGAACACTATATATATACAGTTGCATTTGTGGCTTACCAGACCAACAATATGAAAATAACAATAATACATGTCCACCCTTAGGCTTAGCACTCAGGAAAACAGACATCTGGTCACATAACTGGATAAAATATAGCTTTTCAACTAACTCTATTCTCTATATCCAAATCTAGGTGAGTTTTAACCACTCTAGTAGGTTTAGGTTGCAGATAAATTAGCTAGAAACTTCTATCTATAGTCCGAGTCTTAATTCTTGCATATTTAATAATTGTAATTTAAGAAACCCCATGAGGAATCTTACACATTTTATTAATAAAGATAAAGGCAAAACCTCACCTTAACACCAAAAAAAAAATATTATTATTCGAATAATTATAATTATTCGAATTATTCAGTAAATTTAATCATTCAGCGAATATTCAAATAGCTATATGCCAATCCTAATTATTCGAATATTATTCGAATAAATAATCTGTAAGCTTTAAATACTACTAAGTCTAACATGTTGATATGCTATCATGAATGGTTATAATCTGTAATGTGAAATCATTGACAATTCCAATAACGATAACAGCACCAGCGATGACAACCAGACCCAATATCTAAAAAAAGAGGAAATGGCGATTCAATATGCATACACTAAAAAAGAAAGTATGAAATCCACATTTACAACGTGGCAAATTGCAATACTAGCAATGATGACAAAGGATAACGATGAATCGATTACACTAAAACAACAGAGTTACACAAACAAAAACTTCAAAACAACAAATTGAACAAGACAACACATATGCAACACCTAAAAAATAAATGATACACATCAAAAAAAGAGCAAAACCTACTAACGAACGTGAATCACACTAACAATGACACTGACAGCAATGACTTCAATAACAACAATAGCTTACAAAGATGACAGCTTAACAACAATAACCCTATACCTAAAAGAAAAAAGAGAGGTTAGTTCAGTATATATATGCTAAAAAAAAAGTTCTTAACTCCAATGTAGCGAAATTGCGGCATTAACAACTAGCAACGATGACTTAATTCTAATAACAGCAAACAACTAGCAACGATGTAACTCCAATTACAATAA
Organism: Gigaspora rosea; assembly: GCA_003550325.1. NCBI lineage: Eukaryota > Fungi > Glomeromycota > Glomeromycetes > Diversisporales > Gigasporaceae > Gigaspora > Gigaspora rosea. The sequence goes on along the minus strand of QKWP01003455.1, from coordinate 21,246 downwards.
AAACTCGAAAAACGGCGACACCAACATTAGAAATAGCACGATTAGGATCAAAAACTGTAAAAAAAAAATTAGTTAAATATATATGGAATAAACAAAGCAAAAAAAACAAGACCCTGGGTCAGATAGCGCAGTGGTTAGCGCTCTGGGGTCGCACTCGCAAGGTCGCCGGTTCGAGTCCAGTGGATGACAAAAACCGTGTTAGGATCACGAGTGTCAAGATCTACGATGAGGAACGCATCTCTTCCCATTTATGAACGAAGGTACTACAGCGATAAGAGAGTTGCATGACATAGCTACAGGAGTTGTGTAACATCCAGAAAAGGAAAAAATCTGACAAAAAACGTCGTAAACATAAGGATTATCCACTAAAAAAGGAAAAATAGAAAGGGCACCTGACGATACTATACTGACCAAGATGGAAAGTGGTTCCCAAGGTTGATGATAAACGGCTGACCTATAAAGCAACCTGGTGGATGTGTAGTCCTTAAAGCTACCTAAGATTCGGAAGGTACGGGCACCGGCGTGGAAGGCCTGCTAGAAATCCCTGTGGTAAATAGACGATGGAGGGAGGTTTAGCGTAGTTAGGAATTCCCTAATTAAAATGTAATATGATGTAACGTGACCTTTGATATTAATAAAGTACACCACTGAGCGTCTCCGTAAGGAGTTTTAAAAATCAAAAAAAAAAAAAACAATGATCGGCATGATGATCATTGTTTATATATTGCACATAACCTGTGACAAAAAAATCATGTAATAGGGTGCAACAATAACATTTATCCATTAAAATATATAAAAAATTTTTTATAAAAATTTTCAAATTTTGACCTTGCCAGGTTACAAGAATTAATTAATTAACTTTGTATGCTCTAATTTATAAATTAAAATTTTTTATATAATAAAAAAACTTATTTTACAAAAATATTATTATATATATATATAGTTAAAATTTTTATAAATAAATTTTTTTATAATTATTAAAAATATTTTTTTACTTTTTGTATATCTTATTATATATAGTAAATTATTTACTATATTTAGTTAATTAAATTATTAATGTAGTAATTTTTTGTTTTTTTTTTATTTTAAATAAATTTTAATTATTTTTTAAAAGAAAAATAGTAGTAAAAAATAAAATATAATAAAATTTGCATATAAATTTATAAAGTTTATAGAAATATTGCATAACTAAAACAGAAGTAGCTTTGTAAAAATAGACAAAAATAAAATTTTAAAAAATTTTTTTCAAACAATTTATTTTTTAATTTAAAAATAAATTTTATATTTAGGCCGTATAAAATTAATTTTTTGGTTCTCATAATGTAAAAAAAAAATAATTCGACAGGCCAGACTTTTTTTTAAAAATTTTTAAAATTTTTTAAATTAGAAAATTTAAATTTTAATTTTAAAAAATAATAACCTAGCATTATAGTATTAAATACTAAAATAAATAAAGTAATAACCTGCTCACCTGAACTTTATTTAAAAATTTTATATATAAAAAATTGAATTTAATATTTTTGCGCATGTGCGCTGTAGCGCACCTCATATGATTTGGTGTAATGTGAAATAAAACAACCAAAATAACCCATTTTTTTTGGTTAGGGTTAGGGTGAGGTTAGAATAGCGTAGGCGAGAAAGAGGGTTTTATAGTAAAATTTTGCAAGGAATTTTTTTTGTTAGAGCATGAAGAGTGGTTTCATAAGCAAAATTATGAGCCACAGGCGATTTTTAAAAGATTGCTATTTTTTCTCGATTTCACGTTACACCTGATCCTACGATCTGATTGGTTTATCAGATGGGTGCATTACAACGCATATGCGCTAAATTACATAAACCTAAAAAATTTTAAATTTTATAAAATTTTTTAAAAAAATTTTTTGAAATTCTATCTAGCTATTAAAAATATATAAAAAATTTTTTCAAAAAATTTTCAAAATATGATCCAGTTAGGTTATAAGAACCAAAAAATTAAATTTATATAGCCTTATAAAATAGAAGTTATTTAAAATATGTACATGCACAGCTATGTATCTCTTTATGTTTCTAAAATTTTACTTGAATAACCCTATTGCAATCTAAAATTTTACTATAGTAACCTCTGATGACTTTTAATAAAAAATGCACTTCTTATGATAATACTAAATTTAATTCTAATTCTATTCCTAACCAACCTTAACTCTAACTCTAATTCTAATTATTGTTTGTATTTGGCATTTACTGCATTAATTAGTAATAATGATATTGTAATAATTATATATACAATCAGAACATAACAATAGATACAGATTTGACAATTATGCAAATAAATTAAATTTTTACAAATACAAAAAGAAATTGAATTATATATAATAACTTATATTTTATATTATTATTTTATAAATAAATTTATTTTTACTTTTATTTTTCTTTAACAATAAAATTTGTGCATATACTAAAGGTTTTTAAATACAGTCGCACTCCCTAAGTGCATGCCCCTAAGTGCAAACTCTTTCTATATACAAACCATAACTCAGTCCTAAGCTTGGGACTTAGTCACTTTTGATATGCTGCATATATGCCAAATTCTGGGGTACCAAACATATGTATTCCTTATAAATGCATACATGTGACTCATCTTAAAAACTGACCAATTATAATGGGTTTGTATTATTTCAATAACCATCACTTCACCAACATAACATTTCACTGACAAATACTCATCGACAAGTTCATTTTACTGACAGTTTGTTTCACTGAAGCTCATTTCACTGACAAGTTTTTTTTTAAAAACTACACTAAATTTAGTTCTAATTCTTTTTAATTCTACCCTGATCCTAATGATAATGACTAGAATTACTTTGTCAATGAAATGAGCTTCAGTGAAATAAACTGTCAGTAAAATGAACTTGTCGGTGAATAATTGTTGGTAAAATGTTATGTTGGTGAAGTGATTGTTGATTAATTGGTTGCCACCCAATCATAACATATATCATATTCTTTATTCTAATGCAAAAGAATTATTAGCATGATGCTTGAACTAGATTTATACTTGCACAATAAAAATCCTAGTGAACATTTAACCTATTATATAATTTTATATATACTAATTAAAAAATTTTTGTGGCTTGATTTTCATTTTTGATTGATATCATACTTGATTAAAATTGCATTTCAATTATCTACCAAAAATAGAATATTGACTGTTTTTTACTATATTATTATAGTTTTACCATTATGGTAGCATTACTAGATTCAGTAAGGTGTTCTTTATTGATAAATAGTTTACTTGAAATTCCTACGATTATTTCTTATGATTAATTCTAAGAATCTATTTTTGAGTTGCTACAACGCAAATTTTATACTTTACCTGCAAAGCTCTATTTTTGTGTCAACTTTTTAGTTAAATTTAGAGTTTGGAATTGAAATTCATTTTTCTTATATTAAAACCAGTTTCAACTAATTTTAATAGTTTGGATTTGCCTCTTTGTATTAAATTAAATACACTTTTAAAAATTAAAAAAAATTAAAAAATATATAAAAAAATATTTTTATATAAAAATGACTTATTATAATGTATAGATTAGTTTTATATTGTTTATTTTAATATTATTACTAAAAATTTTTTTTATATATAGTGATTTTAGTGGTTTGTTGCATACTGTATTTTTAATAGTAAATTTTATATGTTTCTGCACAACAAAAAATTATTAAAGAATTTTATTCCCTATACAAAAATATTATCAGCATTTTAAAAAATGAAGTTAAACTTATAAGCATTTAATTACAGCATCTCCAATAACTATAAAATTTTTAAAAAATATTAAAATATATAATTTTTTAAAAAAATTAATAGATAATTAAGTTTAAAGATATACTAAATCTAGTACAAAGTATGAAATCTAGTACAGATAAATCCAAGCCATTAACATAAAAAAAATAAATTTTGATTTAATCTCTAAATTAAAATTTTAACATGTATATATCTGATATGTACATATTATTATATATATTAAATACACAATTTAAATGTACTATATTTTTAATTGCTCTTAAACTACTATATATACACTTTTTTTTATTATCTTGGATTTTTATTACAGTATATAAATTATTAATTTTATAAATTCATATTCTCTAAATGCATATTTATAACCAATTCCTAAGGTATGCATTTAGAGAGAGTAATTCTATAAATGCATACTCTCTTTAAATGCATAATTATGTCTGGTTCTGAGAGCATGCACTTATGGAGTACAACTATAAATATATATAAGTTAATGTATACATCAGCAAATTATATATATGTAATCTTATGTAAGTTATTGTAGCCCATAATATAACAAAACTCTTATGATTGACCCAGTATATTACATAATATATTACATTATATTATAGTTATATTATAGTATTCATTTTGAAACATTTCAAAATATATTGTAAAATATTGCAAAATAAACCAAATAAAAAAATGCAAATTATCTATCTACAGAGTTGCAGGAGGTAATATTTTGCATATTTTGTGATCTTTTTGTATTGTTTCACAATACTTTGCAAATTTTCGCAAATTTTCAAAATTTTTTAAAAAATAAACAAACGATATGCATATTCACATAATTATGCTTTTTTACAGATTTTCACATTATTTCGCAAGGTTTCGCAATTTAATATAAAATTTTATATGTTTTATTTAGGGAATTGCTATTTCCACCCCACTTTTGCTAATGCCACCCCAGCCGGCCTCCGACCCTTCCGATCTAGTCATGTGCAACGTCAACAAATAGAGATCACGTGACTTACAGATTCGTGCATAGGTGTCCAGAATTATGCGATACGATTGGGTAAATTATGCGATTTCACTAAGGTCAATTATGCGATGGATGCGAATTATGCATTTTCTTAATTAGATTTTGTCAATTATGCCAATTTTTCGGAATATTTTGAACTTTTTTGCAGTGCAAAAAAATGGTCATCGCATAATCCTGGACACCCTATTCGTGCATTTTACAAAATTTTAGGTTACGCAAAACCCGTGATCATGTGATTAATGTAACCAAAATAGCCAATCAAAATTTGAACCAATTCGGGTTCACTTGAACCAGAACTTGGTTCAAATTGAACCATTTCAGGTCACTTGAACCAGAAATCGGTTCAAACTGAACCACTTCGGGTTCATTTGAACCAGAAGTTGGTTTAAATGAACCTGGAGTGGCTCAATTAGAACCAATTTCTGGTTTAAGTGAATCCGAAGTTGTTCAATTTAACCAGAACTTGGTTCAAATGAACCCGAAGTGGTTCAATTGACCATAACTTGGTACAAATGAACCAAAGTGGATCAATTTGAACTAGAACTTGGTTCAAATGAATTCAAAATGGTTCAATTTGAACCAGAACTTGGTTCAAACGATCCCGAAGTGGTTCAATTTGAACCAAGCTCTGGTTTAAATAAACCCGAAGTGGTTCAGTTTGAACCAATTTCTGGTTCAAGTGACCTGAAATGGTTCAATTTGAACCAAGTTCTGGTTCAAGTGAACCCGAATTGGTTCAATTTGGACAAGTTCTGTTCGCATTTTGATTGGCATTTTTGGGTACGCTAATCACGTGATCACAGATTTTGTGTAACCTAAAATTTTGCGGACAGTCTACGGGCAGCATACTGATCGACATGAAAATCCCCAGTAAAAATAAGAATTTTCAAAACTTTGAGCAAAGTTATCTTGGCAACCATAAGACCAAATTTGGTAAAACATTTTTATTCAAATTTTATGGCTTCATAGAATTTAAATAAAAAAAAATTCATCGAATTTAGTCAAGTGGTTGTCGAGTTATTTTCACTCAAAGTTAGAGAAAATCAAAATGCCTATAATAATAGAAGCTGCGCCAAATCTTTTTTCTAACTTTGAGCAAAGATACCTCGACAACCATCTGGCCAAATTTGATAAAACTTTTTTTTTTTTTGAATTATATATCTTCATATAATTCAGATAAAAATTTTTATCGAATTTAGTCAAGTGGTTATCAAAATATTTTTGCTCAAAGTTAGAAAAAATCAAAACAACTATCAAAATAGAAGCTGCACCAAATTTTTGAGCGAAGATATCTTGACAACTATCTAACCAAATTCGATAAAACTTTTTTATTTGAATTCTATGGCTTTATAGAATTCATATAAAAAAAGGTTTATCGAATTTGGTTAGATGGTCATCAAGATATTTTCGCTCAAATTTAAAAAATATTTGGCGCAGCTTCTATTTTGATAGTTTTGACTTTGAGCAAAGATATTTTGACAACCACTTGACTAAATTCGATAAAAATTTTTTATTTGAATTATATGAAGCTATAGAATTCAAAAAAAAAGCTTGACAAATTGCTAACTCTTTCTGACGATCACTTGTACCAAAATCCTGCTAAAGAAAATTTAATTTTCTTTAACAACTTATAATTAAATATATCTTTTAAACCAAATAAAACTGTTCTTTATTCTAATTTACATATACATACAAAATTTTATATCGCTAGCTTAAATATTAAATAAATTAAATAACTATTTGTTAAAACACTTTAAAACTACTTATACTCAAATTCAGCCTAGGAAACTTGTCTTGTGCTCTAAGACAAAGTTGTCCAGCTCACTTTTGGCTTCATTTTGATATAAGTTTCATCAAAAACAGCCAAAAATTGGTCATTTTATAAGGAAAAAAAAACTCAAAACGGTTAATTCTTCTAAAACTTTCTAAAAATTTATTCTTTCCCTTTACCCCCCAAATCCGGACCTCAAACACGTTTTAAAACACTATTTCTTAGTGGTCCAATCAAATAACTATCATTTTATAACCATCTCCTTTTTAGTTCTTAATTAATTAACACAAAAGCACATAATTACAAATCTGTACTTATTCTAAAATTACACAATCTTGTGTACACCCTATACTATTTTTAGCAGGAGTAACACAAGCCCACATTGTACTACAAGCCACACCAGCCACCAGCCACACTAGCCACAGCTGTACTAGCCATAAAAGTAATACAAAGAGTGTAATATTACACAAACTAAAAATCACTCCCTTTCGAAGCTGTCATCAAACTCTTTAACACTATCATAATAACATTAAGCCAAAACGCCTACCTTAACCACTGACGAACCTGATTCTCATAATATGGACTCTTACTATAATAAATACCCTGATCGCTTTGGCATTGGTACCAAAGATACCGATCCACTCACATTACGCATCTTACCTGAAAATGTTAATCCTACAAAATGCGAACCCAAAAAGCAACAACATTACTTTAAAATGCCATTCCAACCTATGTTGTCCACCTGTCTCTGCAACAAATATCATACTAATTTTACCTCTAAACATTACAAAATTACACATACTACACCTCCTAGACAATCTTCCAATTCAAACGCAATGGATATTTCTCCAGCTACAGTGATTTCTAAAAATCGCTTCAACAACATTGTCGATAAACTACCTAAATCTCCTATTACTAAACAACAACAAAATCTTCTATCCACTTCTCAAATTTTACCATCTTCCTTCCATACAGACCCATCACCTGTAGCAATTATTCCACACTCTCAACATTACCATACATGCACTCTATGCAAAAAGAAAAATATCCCATGTGTACTTATTCAAGAAACACGTCATGCACCTGACTATTCTACAGCTGTAATCTTTAAAGGCTATCTATTTCACCGAGATTGTGTTCACAATCTCCAATACACTAAACTCAAACCTCTTCCTCAAACCCAAGAACTTACCAAAGAACAACGTTCTATTTATCATTTCTTCTACTTCTACAAACTTACCAAAGAAGAAAAAATCAATTTTCTTCAAAAACTTGCCTTCAGAGGAAAAGAAAAGAAAAAAAATTCCAAACAGTTAAAACAAAACCAACAACAAAAAAATACTACTAACCAACCCAGAGACACTTCTAATGACCTAGACTGGTTTCTTAACTACCCGGTTACTGAAAACATGGAACCAAATACAAAACTTAATACATCACTTGCCCAACAACTTTTTAACTTCTCAAAAATCCACCTCCGCAAATTTACTCCTGGTCAGCCAATTCCTACTACTCCAAATAGTACTCAACCAACCACAAACCAAAAACCTCCTCAAAAACAAAGCTTTAATTATCTACTTAAAACAATGGCTGCTGAAAAACCAGAATTTCTTACAGACTTCCTTCGTCAATCTAATCCATCACTCTCACCTCAACTTAATATTCCACAGTATGCTTATACCTCAACACTTAAAAATCTACTTACCAAGTTTACTGAACTTCTTTTTACCAAACTTAACTACTTACACATCTTTCGTTCTCACTACTCAATCCCACCTCATCCAATCTCTGATCGTTGTAAAGTAGCAATTAACTTTGCTCGATTATACTTATTCCTTCACAACAAATATCAAACAATTCACTATCAAAAATTCATTGAGAAACTAGAGCTCTATCCTCTTAGATTATCAATGAAATACAATTTTGAATATGATGCTCCAAAACCCTTATTCAGTATCTACAACAACAATCGCTTTACTATTACTGTTACCCTTAATATTCCCAAAACCAAATTTACTAACACCTTTCGAATTCCATCACTTAAACCATATATCCAAAACTTCAACACATGGTATGCGGACTTCTTCAAAGCTTACCAGAAACAGTTCACTGAAATCAATGAAAATAAAGTCAGAAACTATATTAAATATCAAATTGCAACCACACTTGCTGAGGAATGCAAAAAACTTCTACCTCCAGATTTTCAAATTACAGAACCTATCTCTCTTCAAGATCGCTCCTTTCTAACTACCAAAGCTGCACTCTTTCATGTTCATACATGTAAAAATCAAGACTGCAAGCTCTTACCTGATGACACAGAACACAACTTCAAAAATATATCTACTTATTTCTTCGATAAATCCTTCGAAAACTTTCCAGCTCCTCCAAAAGATAACCCAACTCCTAAAACTACACTATTCACTCCTGACTATTCAATTTTTCAACCAAACCAACAATATACTGCAACTTTTAAAAAAACTATTCCACTCCATACACTTAATGAACTTGCACTTAAAGCAGACCAAAAGTTTGCTGAAATCAACAATTCAGAAACCAATCCTAAACGAACTGCCTTTTACCTATACTCATATCTCAAAGCTTATCTAAATACTGCTGCTACAAATGACAGTATTGCAGACCTCAAACTTGATCAAGCTTTGGAAAAATTCATTTCACCTTCTATTAATCCCCACATCCTAGCACGTATTATCCTTTATTTTTATATTCAAAATCAACCCAAATTCTCTATCACACAAATCCAACAAGACTACGATCAAAAATACTTTCTAGAAGCAGAAAAATTTATCATTAAACATTACGATATTAAAATTCCTTCTATACACGATGACACCCTATTTCTATCATCAACAGCTACAAATAGCTCACTTTTTCAATAATTTCTTCTATAGATAACATTAATACAGCTGCCACTTCCAAAATAATGATGTCCTTCACTAAAAGTGTGCCATTTTTGGAAGAGAATGATGTAAGTAGGCGGGCAGGAAAGCCTATTTACGCGAAGGACCAGGCTAATGACGGTCAGACCCAACGTACAGGGCAGACTATGGTATCCTCTGCAACTGTGAAAACCGAGTATACGGCGAGCGCATCTATAGAAGAAAACTCAAACTTCTCAGATAACAATTCATCACATCCTTCTGAGAATCCCTTCACTGAAAATATTTTTTCATCTACCTCAAATAAACCTTATATACCAAGCATTTTTATCAATACTCCACCAAACTTAAACACTACCAATAACGATTATGAATCATCAACAGACGACTCAAATAACACTATTGATTCACCAACGACAAATACAATCAAAGGAAAAACTGATACCCAAATTCTTGATTTACTTAAAATATACAATCCTTCAACTTGCTTCAACAAATTTCTTTCTTTTTACAACTTACAACTCTTACCAACACCTCAATCAATAGGCTCTTTTCTAAAATTCATCCAGGATGATTATCCAGAATACTACTCTGAGCAATATATCAACATTTCTATTAAAATATCTAACAATAATATACACGAAGAGGCTCATATTCATCTTCCACAGGAAACCATCCCCTTATCCAATTTCAGCTATATCCCTTTCAAAAACCTTCTAGACTTTCAAAATACTCCACTTAAAACAAACTATTCTTCAACAAAATTTAAAATACCATCTCTTCTGAGATGCCAAAAATCTCTTCTGCCAACTCCTCATTCTTCCCCTAAACTACCTCTCACCACAACATATACTAATAACAATATCCTATCTTCAGAAAACCTAAATATTACACAATCAATTAAAATACACTCACTTAACGTCAATGGTCTTTTAGATAATTACAAACAACTTAGCTTGATTGACTTTATCTCAGAAAATCAAATTGACATTTTTGGAATCTCAGAAACACACCTATCCATTAAAGAGGCAAAATTTTCATCTCTATCACAAAAACTTTCAAACTTTAAATGCTTTTGGACATCAGCAAATTCTCGCCAAGGTGGTGTGGGGATAATAATTCACAAATCACTTGCCAAGCATATCGGAAAAATTCAAACCTATAAAAACTTCCTTCTAGAAATCGATATTTTTCTTAAAAACCTCTATATCAAACTCATTCAACTCTACTTTCCAACTCAAGAGAAAAAACAACTCCGAAAAGATATTCTTTTATATCTTACCCCCATTCTTAACAAAACTAACTACAGAATAATTCTAATGGGAGATCTAAATGGAGTTCCCAACCCCAAACTCGACAGACTACTACCAAAAAACACTAATACACCAGAACACTCTCTTTTAAAACTTTTTAAATCCCTTCAATTCTATGATACATACAAACTTTTCTTTTCTTTAACTCCAACATTTTCCTTTATACATAACAACAGCCATAGCAGAATTGACCAAATATGGACTAACATTTATATTACACTCTTAGACTATGCTGATATACTATCTAACCCATTTACCTCAACTGATCATTCAATAGTATCTCTCGAATTAACAATTAACTTACCTAAAATAAATCTACAACCCCTCCAAACAAGAATTAAATATCAATGGAACCTAACTAATAATGAACAAATAGAAAATTACCAAACCCACACTTAACAAAACCTTCAACCACTTCTTTCATCCATTATCAACATTAATCATAACTCTGAACTTAACAAAATATGGAATCAAATCAACAAAGCTTTAACTAAAGCAGCCCAAAAACATATTCCATTTAAGAAAATCAAAATCAATCTATACCAAAATAAACAACAACCACCCACTCTTACACCACTATACAAACAACTTAAACAAGCAATTCTTCTTAAAACCACCTTCAATAAATCTAACTTTATACAAACTTATAAACTGTATATTAATAAATATTCGCAAAACACTTTATTACCACTCTTATACCCTATACCATCTAATAATAATTCTGGTTCTACTTCTCTTTCAACACTCTTTATTATGGAAATCAAAACCCTTAAAACTCAAATTCTCAAAGAAAAACAAGAAAATACAGTAAAGGAAATTCAAAATAAACTGGAAGAAAGAAACAACAATTTCAACCAAAATCCTAAAATATTTTTTCAGAATGTTTTAGAAAAACATAATAACAATATAAACTTAGATCGACTTCTTTCTAACAACACACTTACTACTCAGCCAACTGAGATAAAACAAGCTTTACAATCTTATTTCCAAAACTACTTTCAAAAACTACCATATTCTCAGATTCAAGAAAATACAAAATTCTATGAACTTTATAAACCCCACCCAGAAAATGAACCTTATTTTGTCGATCTCTTCGTGGAGATTACTTCTGAAGAGTAGAACAAAGTTATACATGATCTTCCAAACCAAAAAGCTGCTGGCCCTTCAGAAACTAATTACGAACATCTAAAATACCTAAGCCCCAAGAGCCAAAATATTATCCGACTCTTCTTATCCAAGTGCCTTACATTACAACAAATTTCAACAATTTGAAAAACATCTAACATTTTTCTTATTCCCAAAAAATCCCAATGGGACTTTACTTTAGACCAAGTTAGACCTATTTCACTCATTGAACCTATTAAAAAATGTCTTACTAAAATCTTTACAACCTGTCTTGACCAAATCATCACCCAACATCAACTACTAAGTGACCTTAATTTTGTAGCAACTAAAAACAGTTCAACCCACATTCCTATCCAAATACTACTTAATACAATTGAATTACAAAGCAAATAACAAAGAGGCATGGATACTCTTTCAGGATATGTCCAAGGCCTTTGACAAAATTAATATCCAAC
>QKWP01003453.1:0-14969 GCA_003550325.1 Gigaspora rosea | reverse complement strand
CAACGTCCAAGATTGTCCAAAATCGTCCAAGCCTATGTCCCATGTTTAACTAATCAATAAAGTAATTTAAAAAAATATATAATTATATATTTTTTTAGGTGCTGGACTCATTGGTGAAAAAATTAAAATAAATTATTTTAATAAAATTTTAAGTAATTTTAATTTGAAAAAATGTCCAAAATGTTCAAAAAGTGTCCAAGTGACAACACTGCTTAAGTGTAGGGTCTTTGTTAACATTAGGTTCCTGTAATTTAGGGCTTTTTTTGGCCAAAAAAGAAATGATCTACAATATTATCCAATTAAAAATAGGTTCCTATTAATTTAGGGCTTATACATCGTGAGAAAAAGACCCTACTCTTAATTTTGAAAAATTTTATCAAAAATTTAAAATTAAATATCTTGGATGTAAATTTTAAGAAAAATAAAATAAAATACATTGAAATAATATAATTTTTGGTCTAAACAAGTTTACTTAGAGCTAAAAGTTAGAATTAATTATTAAAATTTAAAGAATTCTAAAAATTTATATAATTTTATTAATAAAATTATACAAATTTCTATAATTCTCTAAATTTTACTAATTAATCATAACTTCTTGCACTAAGTAAACTTGTTCAATACCAAAAAATATAGCAAATCAATATATTTTATTTTACTTTTTTGAAAATTTGAAGAAAGAATGTTTAATTTGGAAAATTTTATCAAAAATTCAAATTAAGTATTTTTAACATAAATTTTAAGAAAAATAAAATATACTAATATGATATCTGATATGTTTTTGGTGCTAAACAAGTTTACTTAGAGCAAAAAGTTAGTTTTAATTATAAAATTTAGAAAAACATAAAAATTTGTATAATTTTATTAATAAAATTATAAATTTCTATAATTATTTAAATTTTATAATTGGAACTAACTTTGCTCTAAGTAAACTTGTTTAGCACCAAAAATCACATCGTATTAGTATATTAGGACCCCAAAATATACATAGATAGGTCAGATATTAGTTTGCTTATTTTTGGTATTTTTTATACAAATCATTTCTATTTATAGTAATTTTTTGTTTATTTTTGAGGTTTTTTGCAAATCTTTCTATTTTTGGCAATTTTATAATTAACCTGACCCATTTATATATATTTCGGGGTCCTAGCATATTTTATTTTATTTTCTTTAAAATTTATGTCAAAGATCTTAATTTTAAATTTTTGATAAAAATTTTCAAAATTAAGCATCTTTTTTTTTAAATTTTAAGAAAAATAAAAATAAAATATGCTAATTTGATATATTTTCAGTACTAAACAGGTTTACTTAGTACAAGAAGTTATAATCTATTAGTAAAATTTAGAAAATCATAGAAATTTGTATAATTTTATTAATAAAATTATATATATTTTATGATTCTCTAAATTTTACTAATTGATTCTAACTCATATATTATAAACCTTAAACATGTTTATAAACCTTGAACTAAATCTGAAATGAACTTATTTTAAATTTAGATTCAGGTTCATGTTCAATAATTTTAAGTTCAGGTTCCAGTTTAGATTCAAAATTTTTTTCAAGTTTAGGTTCAGGTTCAAGTTTATTGAATCTAAACCTAAACTGAACTGAACTTCAGAATCTAGATTAGAGGCATATTAAAAATTAATAAATTTAACTTATAAGACTATTTTTTTTAAATGCTGTTAAAATTTTTTGAAATCTGTAAATGATTTAAAATAAATTTAAAAGATCAGATTAATGTTTGATTAGTCTTGTTGCAAGCTAGTAACAGTTAGCAGTTATCTATGCATAAAAATTTGACCAATCATAGCTTGTATTACAAAGAACTATTTTGGACTAAAAGACAGGACTGAACTGAACCATTACTACTATATAATCAGTTCTGCTAAGAACCAGACTAGACCAGACCAGACCAATACATCTCTACTTTCTAACTCAAAATTTATTTATAAAACCACTTTTTTTAAAAAAATTTTTTGCAAAATTTTACTATTTACTATGCTTTACTTTAACTCTAACTATTAATTCCAATCTAATATTTATTAAATTTAATTTTTTTTATTGATTTTCACATTGTATAATATACTAGTTTAATGGATTAATCTGTAAGCACTTAGTTACTTTGCTACAACTGATTTCTAAAATATTATTAAGACACGTTTATTGCTCATTTATTCACTTTATTGTTTACTTTATTTAAAAGAAAGAAACTAACTAACCAACTTTTATTACATTTGCTTTGCTTATTTATTATTATTTTAACTATAACTATTATATCATTTAATTAATCATTTGGTTATATAACCTTTTGATTCTTAAATTATTAAGTATATTTACTTTTTTATTTATGCATCATTATTCTGATTCCAATCAATACTGTATTACATATGCAAGCTTCTGATTGATCAATTGTCCTACTTTTTATTTTTAACCAAGTGTTCTGCATACTGTTTTTACTATAATACAAACTAGATCCCCTGAAACTTTATCACTAAAGTTTTCAACTTAATAACAACACCTTTTTCTGATTGAATACTTTTTCTACTATTTAATCTTTTTCAAAACTAGTCACTTTATTATCTAGCTCAGATAAATGTTCAAAATTTTCATCATCTGTTTGATGTATTTCATCTTTACTTATATTAATCACTATATTACTTTTTCTAATTTTATAAATAGCTTTTCATTACCACTTCCTTTTTTACATCCAACAATACTATATGTTTATTCAACAAATCCCATTTTTGGCTCTACTATTAAGAGCTACAATTGAATTGGTATTCTTAACAGATTTCCAGTAATAGCCAAAAAGTTGACCTTCAACAATACTATCAATTATAGTAGTGTTCTAATCTGAGTAAATATCATCTAGGTCACCTGCAGGTGGGTGAGTGACCCAGGTTGAGTTATGGCCCACTTGAGTAGTCAACCACAGGGTGACCTGCGGGGCACCCATGGGTCAACTCGTGGGTTAGTGACCTGTATGGGTTGGTTATAATATACTATGATAATATTTGATCTTTTTAAGATCTTTTCAATTTTTTTTTTTTAACATATTTTTTTCTTTTTCTTTTATTTAAATTTTTTTATTTTTTTTTATTATATTAAATTTTTTATTTTATTTATTTTATAACATTACTACATTTTTTAAGATTTTTTCAATCTTTTATTTAAAATTTTAAATCAAAAATGTCAAATTCAAGTAACATACATTAACCAATATACATATTACACTATAACAGTCAGTAAGTATTACAGAATCAGAAACATTTTAAATTAGAATTGTCAAATACAAGTAACATAAATACTAAGATTAGTATTAGTTTTTTATGTTTTTGTTTTTTATTTTTTGTTCTTTTTTTACTAACTATTTCTTTCTTCTATAGGTTTTGTATACTGCTGGCAAGAGTAAAATGATAATATTCAGAGATCTCGACCTGGAAGTGTTAAAACTAACTAAAATAAGTATTAGTTCTTTTTTTTTTGTTGTCTTCTTTTTTATTTTTAGTATTTTTTTGCTAAATACTCCTTTTTTCTATAGGTTATATGTACTACTAGGAAGGGTGGAATGGTATAAAGATTTAGAGATCTCAACTTAGAGATTTCAACCCAGAGTGCTAAAACTAAATACTAGTTTTTTTGTATTTCATTTTATTTTTTGTTCTTTTTTTGCTAATTATTTTTTCTTTTATAGACTTTGTATTAGTGATACTGGTCGATGAAAAAATTGTGGGCCAAGGCCAATCTCAAAAAAGCTTGGGGACGGTCAACTGGGCTGACCTTTTGCTAGTGTAATTTTTTCTGATTAGAATTAGTCAACATTTATCTATATTAAATGTGCAAAAGCCATCAGGTAGGTTTTTTTGTCAAATTTTAGTGATATTAAATTGTTTAATTTTTATTCTTTTTGTCCTTGAGAAAAATTCCAGTATGTTAGTATTTTATGTTGATTGATTGTCTATATCTCTGAACATTCTGATATTTAGATTATATTTGCTATTTGCCAGTTTATTATCTAAATAAGGCAATTCTCTTACATTATTATAAATAACTACTGATTTTATTTAATTCCTAGCCTGAAATATGCTTTAGAAGAGAGTTGATTCTAACACTTCTCTTACCAACTGGCCCTGCTCACAAAGATGTGGCCCGAGGGTCAACCCGCCCGTCGACTCGACTGTTGGGCCAGGGTCAACCTGTATCACTACTTTGTATACTACCAACAAAATAAAAATAGTATAAAGATTTAGAGATGTCAACCCTAAAAAGGTAAAACAGTATAAAGCTTCAGAGATCTTGACACAAAAGTGCTAGAACTGGCACTAAGATAAGTGCTTATTCTTTTTTCGTACTTTTTTTGTTATTTTTTGTTCTTTTTTACTAATTACTTTTTTTCTAGTTTTTGTATACTGCTAGGAAGGTTAAATAGAAGAGATTCAGGAACTGGTTAGTCATATTATAGTTGTTAATGGGTTTGTTATAAAGAGCAAAGAGTATTACATTAGTACCAAGAATAGAGTGATTAGTTAGTTTAGTAGTTGATAGTTAAATTAGAGCGAATGTGTAAAAATTAAATAAATTTAAATAAAAATATAAACTTAGTTTCAGAATTTTAGTATAATTTTTCAAAATAGTTTTAGGTAGCATCATTATTCACAGGTGACCTGTAGTAGAATTTTTATTATCCAGTGTTCATTTGGGTTACCCAGGTGACCCACCTATAGGTGAACTGTAGCAAAATTTTTCTCTATTACCTAGTGTTTATCCAGGTCACCCAGGTGACCCACTCGCAAATGACCCAGGTTGGAATTTTTATGATGGGTTAAAACACTAAATTATAGTATTATTCTATTATTATGTACTGCTATTTTTTCAATATTATTTATTTCTACAAACTTCATATTCTACTCAAATACCTTCTTTTTATACTTGACTATGCCTTCAATAACAGCTTTCAACCACATTGTTTATTTGAATTCCTATCTAGAATCTTTTTCTTACTATTTAGATCTTGAATAAGTATTCTTTTTTCAGTTCTATTCATATTGTATTATTCTTGAATTTTTTGTTAACACTTATTTCTTTTTTACTATATAATCCAATTTTTCTTCTAGATCAAAACATAATATACTATTACAATACATTTTATGACTTTTCAAATTAATTGTACTATCTGCTTTTTTTGTTCGCATTATCTTCTTTATTACTAGTCCATTACTTTTATCACATATTTTATTATCTTTTTCTATCTTTTTATTATTTATTAAATTATTATATCTTTTTACAAGTCCTTTGTTCTATTATTGTAATACTTAATTTTTATTAACTATCTTGCAAAGTCTTTTATTCTTATATTCTTTTTGCAACTAAATCCAATAGTGCATCTGTTTCTACATTTGGTTCATCTTGATACTGTAACTTTTAGATGCATTACATTTGATATTGGTTTCATAATAATATATTAGATGTTCCATTATTGTTTTTAATTAACTTTTTCTAATCAATACTAATGCTTTTTCACTTTTAACATATGGGGCCTTTGCTTCAAAAATGATCTTATAGGACTATATAGATCTTATAAATAAAAATTAAAGTTTTTAGCCACTTAGTAATCCAATTCAAATAAACCTTTTTTTATTTTGTAAAACTTACTAAGCTCTACAAAATAAAAAAAAAGTTTATTTGAATTGGATTACTGGATAGCTAGAAATTTTAATTTTTATTCATAAGATCTACATAGTCCCATAAGGTTATTTTCAAGGCAAAACCCTATATTATAAATTCCTTGCATGCATTCTATTTTTACATTCAATTCTATTTTCATAGCAGACTCCAGGATTATTCAGCTCATCAGATTTAGATGAGTATTTAACCTTTTTGTTGTTTGTTAAAAATTCTTTATTACCTTTTACTAAACTAATATTATATTACTCTTTTTCTTATTTGATTTAATTTTAACAACTTTATTAATAGTTATTTCAATTTGATTAAGATCAACCATATCAATATCATCAGACATTATAAATACTTTTTTTCTTTATTTCATTTGCTGTCTTTTGATCATTATTTACTATACTAATTATCTTCTGCTTATTGGCTTTTAACAATTTTCTATAGTCATTCAACTACCTTTACTATATGATATTATATACAATTTGAGGTTATAAGTTCATTATAATATGATCTTTAAATCAGATATAAACCAATATATCAAATCATCTTTATTAACTATACACATGTATTAAATTAGTATATATATATTTCTATAGATTTAGTTTCTTTTTGCTTTATACAAATTAATTTCATAATCTTTTTTTTGTATTATAATCTGTTTTAATTTTTCTCTTGTTTTCATTAATTCTTTCTTTGTTTCTATCCACTTTATGCTTTATTAACTCATCACACTCATTAACCTTTTCAACTTTTATATCTTATATTAATCAATGTTCTGATACTACAACATCAAATTCATTTTGTGGTCCATTAATTGAATCAGTCTTGCCTAAGTTTTTGCAAAATGCATTAATCTATGATTTTTGCTATAAAATAACCTAGTCCAAATAGCAAACACTTAGTTACTTGCTACAACTGATTATTACAATATTATCAAGACAAGTTTATTACTTATTTATTTGCTTTATTGTTTACTTTATTTAAGAGAAAGAGAATAACTAACTAGCTTTTATTATATTTGCTTCACTTATATATTGCTATTTTAATTGATTATTTAGTCATACAACTTTTTGACTCTTAAATTATTAAATTATTTACCTTATTATTTATATATTATTACTCTGATCCTAATCAATCACATGTATCACATACACAAGCTTCTGGTTGATTGATTGCCAACTCCTTATTTTCAACCAAGTATTCTATATACTATTTATTACTATAACACTAGTATTGAATACTAATAGTGTAATTTAGTAAAACAATAATATATAATAGTACAATTCGAACCAAAATAGAATTATAAATTATAAATAGACAATTATAGCAAGTGAAGTCTTAAATGCTTAACAGTTTTGTTATACTTTTATAATATGGTTATCATATAGTTCTGAAAATAAGCTATATTCAAAAATAAGCTATCCCTCTAATTTTTTTAAATAATTTTAAAAAAAACTGCCAACAGTTTCTATATATAAAAGTCAAAGTTTCCCAAAATTGTTATTAGTAAAGTTGTTCAGAACATCAAAATATACCTATAGTAAATTTTAGTAAGTTTTTTAAATTTTCAAAGAATCAAAAATTTGAAAATAAGCTACTTTATAATTTTTTATGTAACTTTTTGGTCAAAAATGGTAGCTTATTTTTTGAAACATATAATATAATATCTATGGTTGATTTATTTCTTTTTTTTCTTAAAAAAATTTAATTCTGATTTGTTCTAAATAGATTAAATTCAATCCAATTATATTTAAATAAAAACTAGTATAATATAAACTCAAATTTATATTAATATTGTTCTAAAATATTTCTAAAATTGGTTTTAAAAATAATTATAACTCTCAAAACTGATCACTTGTACCAATATACGTACAAAAATTCTAAAGTGAAGTTGTAATAAAAACAGTAGAAAACCTAGAAAAACACATAAAGCAATAGGCAACTATTATTTAAGAATACAGTTAATTGAGTATCTGCTAGTAGCTTCAGAGTTTATCATTTACTGAACAAAAAAAGCACTTGTTGTTTAGAGGTAAAGTTCATAAACTACCTGCTAACAAGTTCAGAGTTTATTTGGACTCTAAAATATACATAGATAGATCAGATTAATTATAGGGTTATGAAAAAAGAAAAGATCTGCAGAAAAACTTCAAAAATAAGCAAAATTACTATAAATAGAAAAGATTTGTATAAAAAACCTCAAAAATAAGCAAACTCATACCTGACCTATCTATGTATATTTCGGGGTCCTGTTTATTGCTCTTCTGAAAGAAGCACTAGGCAGCTTTTTGTTGGATTTGAACTAAACGAGAAGATCTAATCTACTCTCCTTTGTACAAGTGGTAACTACCTAGTGTCATTGGTTGTCATTTTGAAAAATTTTTAAAAAGTGGGCTTTTTGGCATCCCTCTCCAAAAAATAATAGTGCTTATACTAAACAAATTTGAAGGCACCTACTATATTGGATTCAATTGTCACAAGTAGTTTGGAAACAAATAGTTGGTTCAGGTTTGGTTGAACCCGAACCAGAACTTTAAATTTTGCAAATCTTCGAACTCGAACCCAAACTGAACCCAGAATTTATGAACCCGAACCGAACTCGAACTTGAAATATTTGTTCAGTATGAGTTCGGTTCAAAGTTTATAAACATGTTCGAGTTCGGGTAATAATTAACTCAAAAAAACTAGGGTGGCTTATACTATTTTTTTTAATTAAATTAAAAAAAAAATAAGATTTTTGACTAACCGCACTATTATGATTAGGATAAATCCCGCTAATATTGTATATATTCTCCCTTTTTTTAAAAAAAATGTATTTTAAGGCAATTGCTACTATAATGTCTTAGACAAATGTAACTCCAATATGTGTCAGTAATAACATGTATGCTTTTTTTCTTTTTTTGATGATAAATAAAAAAAGTTTTTTATTTTTACATAATCATTGCTAACTAATAATATGGCTTAGAATAAATGCTATTTGATGTAACATATATACTAATACAAAATATTTTTGGATAGCTACGCCACTGGTCTTAGCATATATACCCGTTGCAATTAGTATGTACGATGTAAAACTGAATATTTTACTATATTTGAAAAAAAATATACAGTGTTCTCATATAACAGTAACATAAATAATACAAATTTGGTTAAGATTTTTTTATTAGAATATTCCCGTTAAATTCATGATCGATAATCATTTACCATGAATCCTCTTTTTTGGTAAAATCTACTATTACGAATTAGGAAAAAAATTTATGGTGTTTTTATATACTCAATTACTCTACTATTCAATCAGTATGTACGATGTACATAAAGATTACTGTCGATCCAAATATAATACATTTTTTAAATCGGTAAATAATAAATATAGAAATCTGTGTAAAATGGTAAAAGTATTATTAGAATATTATCTTTTTTTGGAAATAATACCTGATCGCTACAAACTACTTATTTTTTTTCTTAGTATGAGCTTATGACAAATACTATGTACTCTAATATTATAAATATAACAAGCATACAAATTCTTTTTTTGAAAAAAAAATTAGTTTCAAATAACTTCTATCAATATATCTTAAGATAAATTCTACTACAAGATAATATTAGACATATGCGTATGTATGTAAAGATTACTGTTGATCGATAAAAACTCTAATAAATCAGTAAAATATTAAATATAGAAATCAATATTGCAATGAACTAAAATCTGGTTATTTGTTAAAAAAAATAAAGATTAAAATTTTTTTCTTATTTATTAATACCTTATAATTTATTTTAATACCTTATAATAAAACCATAACAACTTTCTGATACAGTATAGTCTTTTTTAAAATTGTGTAAGTTAGAAATTTTTGACTGAAATTTAAATATTATCCAATTGGCCGTTGGCCATTTGCCAACCAATTCATATAGAAATATGGATGGAATAATTGAATCCAGATTCATCCCGATTCAAGTTATATACAAAGTAGTATTCAGATTCAATTTGAATAGCCTTTAATTAAAGAATAGAATCGAGGTACTACTATTGTTAACTCTCGTAAGTGATTAATCCTGCAGTATAATTTAAACTTATTAAACCTAAGAATAGTTTTTTGTTTTATTATAAATCTTCATCATGATGACTAATTCACAGACCGCATCAAACATTTATTTAATGTTATATTTTTTAGAATATAATTTTATTATTTTACAGCTTTTATAAAACTCGTGGTACAAGAAAATATAAGCTACTGGCTATTTATAATAATATATCTACACCCCAATCATTATTTACATACCACTATCTACATACCTTTCACCCACTCATAACTTACTGCATTTGCGCGTTGCATTTCTTGTTCTAAAAAAGATTTACAAATACTTTGTTTCCATTTTACTGAACCCAAACATGTTTATGAACTTCGAACTGAACCTGAACCGAACCCATACTTAGTTTAAAAGTTCAATACCGAACTTAGACCGAACTGGATTTATAAAATTAAGTCTGGTTCGGGTTCGGTTCGAATTCAGACCGAACTCGAACTCAACCCAATGTTCGGTTCGGTCCATTTTTTAGGAACACTAGAAACAAATAACATAGAATAATATACAAGGTCCCCAGAGAAAACCACTAGAAGAAAATTTTAGAATATTAATAATAAAAGTAGTTAGGTTTTAAAACTACTTATTTTGATTTAAAATTAAATTACCAGACCTTGACCATTTTAGTGGATGGGATCTTATAATGTTAACAATTTATTTTTTAAGTCTGGAGAATCTAGAGTCCATTCAGCTAATTTTAGGCAGTGAATAAAAATTTATAGAACAATGGAAAACTGCAGTGCAGTCCTAACTCTGAAATTCTTTGAGCTGTATATTGTTTTCATATTGTTGTTTTATATGTAATAATTTAAAACTTTAATGAATAAAGAGAAAGGTCTTAGTATAAAACCTAAAAAAAAATAATTATAACAATAATAATTAAAAACAATCTAAAATAATTTCATATGGGCAGATTTGACTCCGTTCAATATATGAAAATCGAAATTTTATCACATGTGATGATCAAACTATTATCAACGAATTAAATCGATTTAAATATTAGACATGTGATCATCGCAGCCAATCAAATCAATACATATACAAGATTGCTAATCAATTAAATTACTAAATTATTTATTATACACGAAGCTTCACTTTCTCTACCTTTATTAATATATTTTAAGTAGAAATTCTATTGTATTTCGCTGCTTTATTAATTATTTAGTCTATATCTAATATTTATGATTAAATTAAATGGTATCGCTAAACCATATCTATGCTTATTTAATCAATTATTTATTATACACGAAGTTTCACTTTCTCTACCTTTATTAATACATTTTAAGTAGTAATTTTATTGTATTTTTCCGCTATTCTTTGCTTTATTAAATGTAGTGTAATTCTTTAATCTATATCTAATATGTATGATTAAACTAAATAATATCGCTTATTTGATCTAAACCATATCTACGCTTACTTAGCAATTTAATTCCTACAAGACTAATTAATATACAAGTATAAATATTAATATTATTATAAAATAAAATATTAAAGTTTGTAAATTATATAGTAATGCAATAAAACATCGTATTCTCAAAAAGTACATAAGCTATATATATCTAGATGATTGAGCCAAGCGAACTGAAGAAGAAAATAAATAACTATAGTTACTAGCAAATATAAATGTGTTCTGTGATTAGAAAACTGTTATGAAAATGAAATCAAATCTAAAATAAACGAACTGGTAAAAACCTTTGCGTTCTTGCTACATATTGCACATAATCTTGTATTTTTGTGCAGTTACCCTTTGAAATTGTTTCTAATAAAAGCTTCTTCATTTTTAGGATCTGAAGAGGATCAGAAGAGGATCAAGGAAGCTAAAACCTCATTGGACATAAATGTAAAATATCAACTACACTATATTTAAAAAAAAAAACTATGATGCTTTCACAGCACCTAAAATTTTCATATTGTACAAGGTAAATTAACCAATCAGCGTGAATTTCATGATAATCACATTTCTGCATTTTGGAGTCAAATCTGCCCATATGTGCACTCTAATTGATATAAATCTGCACACTGATTGGTTTTTTATTCTTGATTTGATTGGGTAACTTAGTGCATATTCACATTATTTTATTAATGTAAAGTTTGACTGTTTGAACATTTTCAATTGGTCATTTTTCAGAAATGTGATCAGTATGTGGGAAATTTTTATAATTATACAATATTGCACTTTGCCATTTTTAGTACCAAAAACTGTAATTAGACCATGAGAAAATTAATGACATATAATCATTTGCATGTTAAATCTCATCAAATTTGTAATTAATTTATTAATGTGAATTAATAATCAGTTATCATCAATTTATATTAAAAAATTAACTTTCGATCATTACACGCACTTTGTATCTTTGAAATTTAAAATATACTTTTGTTCATTATGCACACATTATAACTTTAAATTAGATTGAGATATAGATAACATTAATTACATGTGTTAATAAATCACATACTTTATATTGCCAAAATAGTAATATTTATAACAATAACTTATAATAGAAACTATAATAATTTCAATGTGAACTAAACTTACTTTAACTATATATTATATAGTCAAAGTAGATATTAAAATTGAAAAATGGATAGAAGAATATCAGAACATTTTAGGATTGTTTAATATGAATAAATGTAGGTTAGCAGGAATTTTCAGAGGTAAAATAAGGCACTCAAAGTCAATTTTTTTGTTTTGCATTGCATGGAATCCTTGGTTAGTCTTTTTTTTTTTTTTAATTTACTGAAAATAGAATAAATGTTCACATTTAAGGTTATAAAGGATAATATATTATTTTGTGCAACAAGAAATTAACCACTATGTTTTTCTATCAGTCCTATTGGACAATTACAGAAAATTAAGGTCTCTATTGAATGACACCAGATAAAAATAGTGAGAACAAATACAAAAATCGAACAATAGACACAATTTGGAATCTAAAAAAAAATAATTTAAAAAAATTGAAAAAAATGTAATGATGGGTAAAGCAAAAGAAAATTCAACTTTGCATAACCTAATAATTTGAACTAACAATAAAACTAGCTCTTAGAGCCCAGGTGATGCCCAAAAAATGATTTTCTGAATTTGTTTTAACTTTTAAACTGTACAAAGTTAATTTTTTATTTGCATTACCTACTACCTTTTTTTTAATTTTTTTAATTTTATTTTTTTTAAATCCTGCAAAATTTTTTACAATAACTAACAATGCTCTTAATGCAAATTGGCTCAATTTTAACTACATACTATGATCATCAACTTCTATTTGTAATGTGCACATTGTAACTTTGAAATTAGATTAAAATATAGATAACAATATGCATTAGTAAGTTGAATTTTTCAAAAACACTCAAAATTTTTTTTATTCTTTTTTAAAAACTAGCATAATAAAGTTTATTTTAATAGTATTTAATTAATATAGTCAAAACAATTGAGTAGGCATTAAAATCGAAAAATGGAGAGAGGGTTCATTTTGTATTATATGAAATCCTTAGTTGAATATATATATATATATATTTAATTTTTATTTTACAAAACAAGGAATCAACTGGCAGTCATGTTTTTCCTGTTAGTTCTATTAGACAATTACAGAAAATTAAAGTCTCCATTGGGTGCTACTAGATGAAAATAGTGGAAACAAATAGATGCCAAAAATTGAACAATAGGTACAATTTAGAATCTAAAAAAAAAAATTCAAAAAAATTGAAAAAATAGGACAGCGAGTAATACAAACTAAAAAATCAACTTTGCATAATCTAATAATTTGAACTAACAATAAAAACTAGCTCCCAAAGCCTGGGCATTGTCCTAGAAATGAATTTCTAATTGTTTTTGACTCTTAGACCATGCAAAGTTGCTTTTCATTTTGCATTACCCACTACCCATTTTTTTAAATTTTTTTTTATATTCTAATTATGCCAATTGTTTGGTATTTATATGCTACATATTACTGGAATATTGAGTAAGGTTTATGACAAATTTTTTTATATTGACTAACAATACCTTTAATGCAAATTAACTCGGTTTTAACTATACAATGTGATCATCTACTTCTATTCATTATATGCACATTGTAACTTTGAAATTAGACTGAAATATGGTTAATATTAATAACATGCATTAGTAAGTCGAATTTTTTAAAAACACCCAAAATTTTTTTTTTAGTCCGATTCTTTTAAAATAAGCATAATAATACTTATTTTAATAGTATTTAATTAATAAAGGAATCAACCAACAGAAATGTTTTTCCTGTCAGTCCTATTAGACAATTACAGAAAATTAAGGTCTCTGAACAAATAGAAGTCAAAAATTAAACAATGGGCACAATTTGGAATCAAAAAAAAATAACTTGAAAAAAAATGAAAAAATGGAACAATGAAAAAACAAACCAAAAATTTAACTTTTTATAAACTAACAATAAAAACTACCTGGGCATTGCCCTAAAAATAAAATTTCCGATTTTTTTGACTTTTAGATTACACAAAATTGATTTTTTATTTTGCATTACCCACTACCCTTTTTATTAATATTTTATTTTTTTTATAGATCCAATTGTTTCAATTGTTCGATATTTATATGTTCATATTACTGGAATATCAAGTAAGGTTCTTGGAAATATTTTTACAGTAACTAATGATGCCCTTGGCTCGATTTTAACTAAATACAGTCAGACCTCCCTATAGTCACACCCCATATAGTCACACCTCTATTTAAGCACCCAATTTTGTGCGACAGACTTAAACATAGTAAAAAAACCTCATTATAGTCACAAATCGCTTATAATCACTATCACCATGAAAATTTGATTTTTTAACAATTTTATTAATAAAAAACCTCATTATAGTCACCAATTTTTAACTAAATATGGATTATATAATCTGATTGGCCAATTTTCATATTCACGTATATTTAAAATTATCTATTAATTGATAATCCGCCTGTCAACTGAACTGGAGAGTGATCCTATAGGCGAAACGTGGAGTTCTTCCATCTAAAAGTTTTTTCCTTACTAAGTTAACGATACATGTCCACTAATTGAAAGTTGTAGAGCTCGTCGAGACGCATCTAAAGGTGGTCAGATCATTCAAATTGGCCCAGTGGATGGCGAGTTATCGTCGAAAAACGATTGGCCGACTATATAAAAATCCGTGATGGAGATTACATATGAAAATCACTATAGGCGAAATGTGGAGTGCTTCCATCTAAAACTTTTTTTCTTACT
>QKWP01003452.1:7639-22725 GCA_003550325.1 Gigaspora rosea | reverse complement strand
ATGCTTTCATCAAAATCATCATGGGTTTTGTTATTTATTATTGGTTTCGTCATGCGTCATGGGTTCTGCGTCATGTGTTTCGTCATGCGTCGTGGGTTTCGTCATGCGTCATGGGTTTCGTCATGCGTCATGGGTTTCGTCATGCGTCATGGGTTTCGTCATTCGTCAATTCGTCAATTTGAAGTTGCCTGACGAAATGGCGTCAATGACGCAGGTTGCGTAATGCGTCAGGCATCATTAATGTAAATCACGATGAATAAGGTCGTGAGAGTGAATTATCTGAAGATCTGATGCAATGCATTGTAACAGATTTAATTTGTCTTTCCGATCCATTTGTGCAATATCATGTAGGTTTTTACGCAAACAACACTTTGAAGCATATTTCATGACTAAAATATAATATTTAGAAACTTTATCTTTTGATATACCAAAACATTTTAAAAAGTTGGATCTTTAAAACTAATATCACAATATGCTCTTAACTTATTATTAAAAATGAAAAATATATATCAAATTGTTAATATAAATAATAAATAACGAATAACGAATAATAAAAATATTTTAAAGATATTTACCTCTCTTCTGGTAATCATTTGATTTATGAAATAATTTAAGAGCAACAGGTCTGTCTAAATATTGACTTTTATCATAACAAACGGCATAATATTCAGTTGCAAATACACCTTGACCTATTACCCTAAATTCATCATAAGAAAACCACGTTAATTGATATTTATTTTCGATCAATATTTTCTTCAAATCATCTTCAATTTCTGAATTATTCATCCATTCATTTGCAGCTATATAGTTATAAAATCGATAATTATAAACATATGAAAAATTTAAAAACAATATAAGATATAATTTGTAATAAATTAATCATTATAAACTTATATACTTAATGTTAAGTCTTTTCCTCTAATCGACGAATTATATATATAGATATTGATAAATCAGGTAGATAAAGAAAGAAATTGTAAGCTTAACGATTTTTTTCTTAAAACAAAAATCGCTTATAACTAAAAATTTTGCTTATGAAATCATATATGTGTTTTAATAGAAAAATATTTTTGAGCCGAAGCTCTGCCCACCTCTATATCTTTAAATTTATAGTGGTGCGCCACAATATGCTCGAATAAATTTAAACTCAACTTAAAATTTACCTTTGATACCAGTATTTAGCTTTAACTAGGTCTCTTGCTATTCCAATACCATTTCGATAACACTCTGCAACTAACGACATACCATTAGCGTGACCCATTTCTGCAGATTTTGATAATAAATAAACGCTTTATGTTCGTCCTTTTCAACACCAATTCCATTATGATAACAATTTCCAATGTTTTTTATTCCAGCAGCATTCCCCATCTCGGCAGATTTTTGAAAATAAATGAACGCCTTATGTTCATCTTTTTCAACTCCAAGTACATGAAGATAACAACATCCAACACAACATATCCCACAAGCTTCCCCTGTATCTGTTGACTTTTGAAAATAAATGAATGCCTTAAGTTCATCCTTTTCAACACCAAATCCATGAAGGAAACAATATCCAACACCAATTATTCCACCAACATACCCCATGTCTGTTGATTTTTTGGAATAAATGATTGCCTTATGTTCGTCCTTTTCAACCCATTTACTATAAATATAACAACTTGCAAGAATACTTTGAATTATAGGACTGACTTTATCTTTTAAGCAAAGCTTGATAATATCATCTGTATTTTTCTTTGTTTTTATTAAAAATTGGTTTAATGTGCCAAAAATTGAATGCAGATTTTTGCCATTTAATATTCCTTCATTATATAAATTACACATTTCTTCAACAATTTCATTAAAAAAAATCTGCGAAAAAACTTGTGGCTTTTCTTCTTGGGTAATATCGTTGGTTATTTGCGTGATTTCCATTGAACTTTCGATTTTTCCTCGCTGTTTTACAGGAAAGTTATTGTGAATTGGCATTTTGACGCTGTTACAATCTGCTTCGGAGAGCGGATTATATGATGCACGTTCAACTCTGATATTAAACTAAAAAGAGATGTTATATCGCGAATTCGAGTGGCAATCATAAGATAATATTAACATGTGAGGTTTATCCAAATAGAAAAAGGTGATTGAATTAACGATTTAACGACATTAAGATTTGTTTTTATTTAATATTTTTGATTTGATGTTTGTGTTTTGTGTCTCATCGTGATTCGCCACATTGTTATTTACCGAAAAGGAATTGCACACCAAAACTTTTTCATAAATTTATCATATGTAAGAAATTTAAAACCACAATCATTCCTTATAGAAACAAAATATAAAAAGTGATATATTGAAATTAGATATTTCCCAAATTAAGGAATAATTGATACAATGTACTATTTGACTATGCACCGGGCAGAAAATTTAAAATCACCATCTCCTTAATGTAACATATACCTAAGTAGCACATTGAATTTAAATATTTCCTAAATTATAGCGTGTGCACATAACGATAAATACTGTGCTTTATTGTCGATAATTTATGCGCTAAGTACGTACTTGCTTGGCGTAATATTTAATGTAGCGCATAATCAAGCGACATATTAAATATAATCAAGCGAAATATCAAATATTAAATTAACGACTTCAATATGATTAAAAATATATTTCTATAAGAAGTGATTGTGTTTTTGGATTTTTTGCACTATACGTACGTAACATAACGTGCATAACATACTAGCTGCTAGTAAGTTACGTTCCGAATTTGGAGCAGCTCTCCCTCAAGATTTTTATCGAACTCGGGTTGTATTTATAATAAAAAATATTCTATTTTGAATTTAGACTACTTAATAGCATTAAAAGTATATTAAGATAAGGGTAATAACAGATATTACGTAATATTTTTTTACTATACCCTCTACCCCCTGCGTAAGAGAAATTTGATTGGCTATTATTAATTTATATATCTAACCTAAGATAATCAGAGACCCCCCTCCCCCCTCAAGATATTACGTAATACCTGTTATTACCCTAATGGCAATATAATTCGGCCCTAAACTATGCAGCAATTTTTATGCAGTTAAATAACACCGATTTTTCCGTTTTGTTGTAATACTATAATTACCATACACAATTTAACAGCAGTGATAAATTACTTATATATATTGGAAAATTATATTGTTGCATATATATGAGCTTATATTTGGGCATCATAGTAAATTTTTTTTGTTAGCACTTTTATATTGGTATATATGTTGTGCCTCAGGTCGATCCTTGCGTCAGATTGACACTGGCCTAAATTAGATTAGGGTTAGGATAAAATTATGGTAAAGTTAGGAGGTAGTTTAGGACAGTTGTTGCTGATCATTTAATGCTGGTCAATTGGTAGTCATCTGACATGTGTCAGATTCAATCTGATGCAAACATTGAAATTTGTATAATTCTATTAATTTTTTTTTTTTTTTTTTTTTTTACGGTTTATAGAGAGACTTCTTTGCTCTCATGGTTTTTATTAAGTATACAATCTATATTAAATAGGGGGGTATTACATTTTACATATCAACGAGACTACAATTAGCCACGCGTACAATTTTAGTCATTGTCTATTTAAAGGCTCCGCCCGCAGGTTACCTACTAATTGCTATACCTGGAACCCGCCTGTGGGTTCCCTATTTAAAGTCTCTGGTTTTCAATGTTACTATGTAACACCAAACTTATTTTTAACCATTCAGGCTTAGGGCTATTTTACCCTCGAAGTAATCTCTACCATAACGGACGTAGATCCCACATCTATACCGGTTTTGGATTTTTGTGCCAGAGGTGATTCCATAATTGGCAAGGCCAATCCTTTTCCACAAACGTCGACGGCATTCTCCACATTTCTCACTATAATAGTGCCCGCTCTCTGCCGTATTGGTTTCCTTCCGGGAATTCCTTGATTCAAGCATGTACCTTCACATGGACTTCGCCACAGGGCTTCGCATCCGATTATAGGCTCCAATTTTTGGTTACAGAGTATTTACCTCCAGCCGAACTCGAACTGTTGACCTTGTCTGTGGGGGAACGGGAACTTAACAACTAAGCTATGGGACCCGAACCCTTATAATTCTATTAATTAAATTATACAAATTTCTATAATTCTCTAAATTTTACTAATTGATTCTAATTTCTTGCACTAAGTAAACTTGTTCAGCACCAAAAAATACATCAAATTGGCATATATTATTTTACTTTTCTAAAATTTGAAGAAAAGATGCTTAATTTTGAATTTTTGATAAAATTTCAAAATTAACTTTATTGCTTCAAATTTTATGAAAAGTAAAGTAAAATATACTGTTTTGATATATTTTATGGTGCTGACAAGTTTACTTAGTGCAAAATGTTATGATCAATTAGTAAAATTTTATGTAAAATATGATTTTTAATAATTTCATTAACAAAATTCTACAAAATGCTATAATTCTCTAAATTTTACTAACTATTTTATACTTCTCACTCTAAGTAAACTGTTTAGTATCAAAAAATACATATATTTTAGTTTAGACTTAAACTACTTAGCAAAATTTGGACCAGCCTGACCAAACTTATAATTGAGTTTGAGTTTAGTATAAAGTTTTAAATAATAAAATTTAGAGTTTGAGTTAGACCAAACCCAGACCCAAACTTAGAATCACTAGTTCATATAATGCTAAACTGAACCTGAACATGTTCATAAACTTATAAACTAAACCTGAACTAAACCTGAACCAGCGCTAAATGTTTAATACTGAACCTAAACCTGAACATGTTTTAAAAATTTTCAGGTTTTAGCACCAAAAATACATTATACCAGCATATTTTATTTATTTTTTTCTTAAAATTTATGTCTAAGATGTTTAATTTTGAATTTTTGATAAAAATTTCCAAATTTTTTTTTTGATCCTTTTGGCAAACTTGCCATGGAACGCCATTGGCATTCTTTTCTTTTATTTACTTTTAATTATAGCTATGATCAGCCTTAGTACATGATTTTTGTCTATTTTTATCTTTACTACTATAGGTGTCTGTACATCCCTTATTCCATACTCAGTCTTCCTGGATACACCCTCATTTTTACCATGCCCATCTGGCAGTATTATCAGTTTCAGCTTCTTACAGTCTTCCTGGTTTTCCGCTTCATGTCCAGTCTACAGAAATCTTTCCCGATGCCCCACTTGGTACTAACATTCTGACGTCCCTACTCGAAGCAGCCTTTAGTCCAGTCTCTAGTAGTCCGTTCCAGCGACCCTAACCAGTACTTCTTTTCTGTTCTAACCTTTTCAAAGATACCATACTAGCCTTCTCGAAAGTTTTAGTCTTCCTTCCGTTTCGGGTGGGAGCAGGTCCTCCTGAGCTTGGATCCTGCAATTCCTTTCTTTTATTTGGGTGGTAACTTGCCTTTTTCATTCTTAAACTGGGCTCTCTTAATGTTTACATTATTTGTTGACAAATTACGCCTTTTTTGGTTGTCCCTGACTCTGTGGCTATGCCGGTGACTGCTTGATTATTTCCAATCGTGGCCCTGGCAGAATTTTCATCACCCTTTGAACTTGAACCTGCGACCTTGCGATTGTGCCCCATAGTGCTAACCACTGCACTATCAACCTGGGGCCTAAATTTTCAAATTAAGTATCTTTTCTTTAAATTTTAAGAAAACTAAAATAAAATATACCATTTTTATATATTTTTTGGTACTGTACAAGTTTATTTAGTGCAAGAAATTAGGATCAATTAGTAAAATTTAGAGAATCATAGAAATTTGTATAAGTTTATTAATAAAATTATACAAAATTATATAATTCTCTAAATTTTACTAATTGATCCTAACTTTTTGCACTAAATAAACTTGTCAACACCAAAAAATACATCAAATTGGTATATTTTCTTAAAATTTGAAGAAAAGATGCTTAATTTTAAATTTTAATAAAATTTTCCAAAATTAAATATTCCTTCTTCAAATTTTTAGAAAAATAAAGTAAAATATACTATTTTGATATACTTTTTGGTGCTAAACAAGTTTATTTAGTACAAAAATCATAAACAATTAGTAAAATTTTATGTAAATACAATTTATAATAATTTCATTAATAAAATTATACAAAATGCTTTAATTCTCTAAATTTTACTAACTGATTTATACTTTCACTCTAAGCAAACATGCTTAGTATATATTTTTATTCAGACTCAAACTAGTTTGCAAAATTTGGACTGGTCAGACCAAACTTATAAAATTTAGAGTTTGAGTCCAGTTTGGACCAGACCAAACCTGAACCCAAATCTAGAATTACTAGTTTATAAATGCTAGACTGAGCCTAAACATGTTCAAACTTATAAACTGAGCCTGAACTGAACTAAAACTAGCTCTAAAAGTTCAATACTAAACCTAACATGTTTTAAAAAATGGTCAGTTTCAGGTTCAATACTGAACTGAACCTGAGCCTGAACTTGAACTAAGTTCAGTTCAGTTCAGGTTTATAGGAACACTAGCTTTAGTTTTTAGTACTATTAGGAATTAATTTTTTGGGATTTTGTACCCAACCTTATTGCATGGCCTTATTGAAAAATTCTATATCTTGTTATCATTTAAATACAATTTAGTAGTATTAATTATTTGAATATTCTTTCATATAGATATTACAACTCTTTTCAATGATTCCTTATACCAAAATTTCCAAGAAAACTGTTCTATAAAAAATTGTATATTAGTATATCTAAATATAACAAAACTCTATTAAGAATGCTATTGAGTACAAAGTCCATTTTTACTATATGTTTAATAACTGAAATAGAAATTAAAAAAAAAACAGTAGACTTATAAGCAAGGCACCTTGGTGCTATTGAGAAGAGACATAGTAGCAAAACTCTGAAGCTTTGTCAAGTTCTATAGATATAAAAATAGAAGTGGACACTTAGTTTGGTATACTATTTTATATGCATAACTCTTTTACTTCCTCAAGCTTGGTACTTATTCGCCTGGTGCTAATAGCTTTTTCAAAAATTTCAATAAAGTGGATGTTTTGGCATACTTTTTCAAAAAATTGGCAGTGTTTATTTTATTCAAATTGGGAAGGCCTACTATATTAAAATCAAGGTTACAAGTAAATTTGGAGACAAAATAAACAATGAATAGCACATATATTTTAGATAGTTATTGCTCAAAATATTAATTTATACAATAACTTTCCTATAAACTTTTTTGTAAAGCAGCTAGAAAAAATTATTTACTTAACCTGATAATCTTATTATATTTTATTATATAGAAGAGAACTACATATGCTATGTCAATACTACAACTGTTTACTAATCTTACAACTAAAATACAACTTGTCTAGTTACTATAAGCACTTGGGGCCTTTGCAATAGAAAGGGCCAATACTGGCCAAAAATGAAAATCAGGTTTTTGTTATATTTGGATAAATTTTGATACACATTACATTTTTCAATTATAAGTGGAAATTGATTTGCATAATAAAAAATTGAGATATTTAAAAAACATTTCTTGGGAGTTTTGTACATCACGGAATTACCTAATATAATGGACTAATCAAATCATGAAAATTTTGATTAACCCAGATTAGTTTGAACAAAATAAATGTGATTTTCTCAAAATCATATATAAACCAGTATCAGCCATTTCTACTGCAAAGGCCCCACTTATCTGTGATCTGCGCTAGTAGATTTTATCTTACTATAGTGCACAACACTTAAAGACTATACAAACTTTAAAAGCTAATAACCTATGATCTAAAAAAGATATTTTAAAAAGGAAGCTACTATTTTATAGCTAAATCAATTTATTACAACTTAACAGCCTTATTTTTTTAAAAAGTTATAATAACTTTTCAAAATATATAGCTTTAAAAATATAGTATTTTTATATGATACATAAAAATTTAACCAAAAATGAGACAAGTCCCATGTTTTGGCTCCTTGTTATTGGCTAATTTTAAAATTATTTTTAAAATTATTTTTAAAATATTTTTTATTAATTAATTTTTGACCAATCAGGAGACAAGAAATCATAAAAATATCAAAGTGCAATATGAAATTTTTAAAATAGAACAAATTACATAAATGTAGTTTTTAAGTATCTTGCACTGTATTACCAAGATAATTACATATCTCCAACTAATAGATTATTAGTCTGAATCTATAGCCAGTTATAATTACCAACATTTCTTTATAACTATTTCTACCAAGATCCTAGCACAAATGTTAACTAACAATAACTACATAATGAAAAAACAAATTTACAAAATAATATGAGAAAGGAATATGCAAGAAAAACTATATAAAAGTATATATAAGAAAAGAAGAAAAATAAACAGTAAATAAATATAAAAAGTAAAAGATAAAAAAAAGCAAAAAAAGTCAATAGTTTGACATACATATGTAAGAAAAAAAAAGAAAGAGAATAAAAAAAGAAATAAAAAAATAAAAAAAGTCAATAGTTTGACATACATATGTAAGAAAAAAAAAGAAAGAGAATAAAAAAAGAAAATAAAAAAATAAAAAAAAAGAAAAGAGAAAAAATATTCTAGATATTCTACTAGAGAGTTTCATTTATTGTAAAAAGGTCCATTTTGACATATACCCTTATTTTGAAATAATTGAGTTTAATTATTTGTTTTAATTTTTAGACTGATCCAGGATTAGTCACATTTCACAGATTTGATTAGTTAAAGGTAATAGGTAACTATTGGATAATCTTGTAATATATTAGGCCTAAGGCAGACTCATAATTTTCCTTTAAATTATCTTTGTTTTTTACTATGCAAGTCAACTTTTCATTTATAATTAAAAAATGTTTATTGTATCAAAATTTATATGAATTTAATAAAAGCTTATTTTTTGAAAAATTGCAAAATAGGCCCTTTTAATATAAAATATCCTATTTGGTTTGAAGAGCAGAATATAATGATGCAGATAAGTATTTGATAGAAAACTAAAAAAGAATTTTGATATTATAAATTGAATAGCAATAATAAAATAGATTATAGCAAAAGTGATTGAATTAATTTATACAATAAGATTATATATTGATTTAAAGCATAATTTAACTAAAAATTTTATTTATATTTGGTATAGTTAAAAGCAAAATCTAGGCTGGTATTGCAGGATGAACAACTATCAACTGCCAAGAAGAAAACATTTTACAATATACCAAATAGTAAGAGACAGCATAATTTGGCAAGGTTAAAGTGTATCAGATATAGGATAAGTTTATAAAACAAGTTTATTTTATGACAAAGGACTATGAAACCAAGATCAGTTTATTTTTATTACAGGACAAGTCAATAATACATCAAAGAAACATCCAACTAACTCATATATTTATCTTCTATTTTACAAAGATCAAAACTAACTTTATTTATAATAAAGTATATATGAGAACAAAAACAAAAAGAATGAAATTAAATTTTTTCTTAATTAACCTTATTCCTATAAAAAATTGAACCAAATTAGCATAGGTTATATTAGATAGGCACAGGAATTTGTAATACAGGTCAAGATCTAGATTTGTATGGGTATAGCCCAAATTGGTATAAATAGACTATGTAGGACCATTTGTCTATTCCTAAATAATTTAGGTTTTGTAACAGTTTACTAGTAGAATCAGTATAGATTTTGGCACAGGTAATGAACATAAATTTACATGCTACAGTACTAAAATAACAATATGGATTAACTATTAAATGATAAATTTACTTAAGTAAACAATATAAGATGAACAAGCTAACACATATAAAGCAAAATTTCATAAGTAATTTTTTTTTTGTTAAGACATATAGAGAAGCTTCATTAGTAAAATTATAAGATATTGCTCTTTTTTAAACAAAATTCTTTACTGATTTTTTACTCTCCATGAAATGAACCAACATATATTATAAGCCAACATGTATATAATATATTCATACATATCATCTGAACATGCTATTTTATATAATGTAATAATACATGCCACTCTTTGCTATAAGGTGAGACCAACTAGATTCTGTGTTTTAAATTACCCCATTCTCAAAGTTTCCTTCTTTCTCATAGTAAAAAAGTTTAGATAAATATATATAGAGTTACAGAAAATTTTAGAAAATTTTATTAGTCATAGAACAATTTGAAAAATTTTTTTTGAAAAAAAATTTTTTAAAACTTTTATTATATGAACCACTATCCCTCTCTCCTTCAGAGGAATAAAAGAGTAATGTAAAACACAGAATCCAGTTGGTTGCACCAGAACCCTGAACAATCTATATAAGATTATATTTTAAAATTGCTAATATAGGCCCTTTTTTAAAAAAGGTTATATTTGAAAAGTAGATATTGAGTAAAAAAGTTATATTTAAAACCTGCTAATAACCAAATAGAGTATATTTAAGGGTAGAGTGAACATAGATCAATTTTCATATGATTTACATAATACAGTAAAATTTTATATCAGATATAGGAAGCAAACAAGCAAACATATGCTTCTAATAAAACTTTTTAGACTTACAGTATTAATATGACACTTGAACCATTAGATTTGTAAAGACAGTTGTTGACTATTGCATCAAATTTATAAAAAAAAATTCATGTATTGGATAATTTGTATCGATAAAACAGGTTATACTAAATTTTAAACATAATTTTCTCAAGCTAGAAAGAATCTATACTCGATAGATTTTAAAGTTAATATTATATAAATTATTTATATAGGCAATTGAAAAATTTGATATATACAGTAGTTGTAGTCTAAAAACTAATAAATTACGATTTATTCTATTATACTTAGTTAACCTAAAATTACCCATAATAAACAGCGTCACATGACGTCTCATGATGTACGACATCCAAGGGGTTAAATAAGAAAAAAAATAAAAATAAAAATAAAAATTACCCATATGTATAATATTTAAGTTATTGCAGTTTCGGAGCGTCGGAAAAGGTTTAAGATTTCGGATGAGGTTTTTGAAAATTATAATCAGAAACTTCCGGTAGGATTTCGGCGGCCAAGTTTAGTGTGCATAAGAAGAGAGAAAATATTAAGACGAAAAATAAAAAGAATTAATGTGAATACAATAATTAAAATAATATGGATACGCATGTTGACAGTTTTTATTCTGTTCAATGATGTACTTCCAAGAAAGTTGTAACTCAAAATAAAAAAAGTGTTACTATGTTCATCGACAACTTTGACCTGCTTAATTAACTAGTTCAAAACACAAAGTGCACATATATTTTTGACAACTTTTAAGTCTGTTTAATGACGCATATATTTAGTTATAACATTTCGAATTCAGCATATTATTTAACTAGATTGTCTATAAAGTATGGGCTTAAAATAATCATTCCACACAATCGGCACTAAATGTTATAAATGGTTGAGAGAGCTTGATGAAATTGTGACAGTTTAGTTTGAACATGAACAAAAGTAAATAGTTTAAAAGGATAAATTAACACGCATAATTATGGGTATAAGGGTTCTCTTTATTAAAATAAATCAATATGTTGGGGATTATTTCAATAATACTAAATCTATTAACCATCGTTAACTCTTGTCTCTTCTCCTAAGCAGAAACTAAACCTTTATATATATTTGAATTCGTATGGAGCTTTAATCCTTCGATTGGGAGATTTAATCAGTCATTTGGAGATTTAATCAGTCATTTGGAGATTCAATCTTTCGATTGGGAATTTAATTTGTCGATTGGGGATTTAATCTGTCGATTGGGGATTTAATCTCCCATATGGAGACTCGATCACCCGTTTGGAGATTTGATCTCCTGACTAAGCTACAACTACGCCAAAATAAGAAATACATAACAAAAAATTAAAAAAATGGGCATAACACTGGCCAAAAATTATATGTGCTAGGTGCTGGGAAATGGACCAAATTGACAATTTTTTCAAAAGTAATTTTTTAATATAAGTTAAATCGATTTAGAATGAGATTAAGATCATTTTTTACTTAAAACACATGAGTAGTTGTATTAATAAAATTTTGCTATATTCCTCTTTAAATTTGCATTTTCTTATAAATTATTATAAGATTTACAATACAAAAATTGATTTTCTGAAGATCTTTTGTTTTGTCCCTTTTCTCAGCACCTAGCCCATATTATTGAAAACCACACACTTTTATTATTGAAATTTGCCAACGATCATCACAAAATTCATCACGTGCCCCGCTAATTTTCAAATCAGCTGTAAAACATCGATAAAACCGTTTTAACCACAATCGTGGTGAATTTTACCGGAGCGTCACCAAAATTCCGGATCAGATGCGTCGGATCTAGGTCGGCGTTTAGCCCTAGTTGTTAAATGGTTCTACAATAAAATTATTAGCTGGGCATTTTTTACTTAATGAATGGATATGACTTCATTAGTAAAATTTTTTATGATCTTTGGGCAAAATTGTTCGATTCCTATCCAGCCGACCATGATTCCGATGCATTCCGACGTATTCAAACCCGGAATTTTTGTATGAGTTTAATTGTGGTAAGTGATCGTCGTAACCGACGGAACGTTCGTCTTCAAAAAATCTTCCTGTACCACTATTTCACTGTGCAAATCAAATTTATGCATGATCTCATTTGCCAAGCTATCGGTGTAATAGTCAGCCACAGTAAACTGCACCAATCAAGTTTAAGTGCGATTTTATCTGCGCACTTTCATGTTTAACAAACCATTATGTCTTTGCAGATTTTCTACAGAAATATGTAATATTTTGTATGTAAATAGAATGAGTACAGACATTACTCAGTAATTTAGAATGTATAGTTGACAAAGCCTATAAAGTTTAGCCTTTAAAAGTGAATCGTTAGTTAGAGAAGCGTTACTATATTTTTCTTCGTATTGCTTATGATAGGCAATAGGGAAAGTTTCTTTTATTTTTATGAACTGTATACCGGTAATGCGCACTTATTTAATTTGGAATCATTGCCCAAACTTTTAAAATTAAAATTTAAGAATTTTAATGAGTTACTATTTATTTACTTTTGATTGTAAACATTTTGAAAAACATTATGAAAAAAGGTATACGAATGGTTTAAATTTGAATAACAATAATAAGGTGATTCGGATACGTACGTATGCATCGCTTCACCGATAACTCATTTCACCTAAGCTCATTTCAACGACAAGTTCATTTCAACGACAATCATTTCACTGACGGAAAGGTTTGTTTTTTTTTTAAAAAAAAAAAACTGCACCAACTAATTTTAATTCGAATCCTGACCCTAAGACAATGACTAGAATTACTTTGTCGGTGAAATGATTGCCAGTGAAATAATTGCCGGTGAAATAACTTTGTTGGTGTTCGGTGAAACAAAATATCGGTGAAACGAATAGAACCGGTTATCGGTTATCATATGACGCATAACAATCATAAAAAGCGTTATTAAAAAAATAAGTTTTACGTATAAAAAATAAAGAATCACTGATTTCGAAATATATATGTTTCTAATTTAATTCGAAAATTAGAAACCTGATCATTAAACTTTGAAACATCCTAATATTATAAAGGTTACGAAGAATTATGGGGAATTACTTTTTAGAAAATAAAAAAGAACGAATGGGTAGAAATAATTTTTGATATTAATATTTTTAATTTTATTTTAATTTTGTGCTAAATAAATAATAATTAATAATAATTTAAATTTTTAATTGACATAAATTACTTGGCTAATAATGCGTCAGCAATCAGTCTAGAACACATTTAAGGGGCCTTATTGAAACCATTGAAACAATAAGAGTCGATGATTTTGTACAACATGTTCGATAATCATGTGGCATATTTCAATTTCATGGTCACAAGGATATTTAAACTTGGGAAATGATTGTCAAATTGTCAACTTTTAAGCCGTTCGCAAAATTATGCAATGATGTCTTTTTTTTTCCTAACAGCATATTTTAGGAAACTCAGCCAACAAAATTAATAAATTTTTCCGACGGATTAAACTTACGCCGGGGAACGATATTTTATACTAAATTTTGTGCACTATCTTCATTATCATCTTTGATAGACAACAATTATGAATTCATATATTCGAGAAAAAAATCCGATAAAAATAAAAAGAAAATAGTAATTTATTCACAAGACTAATAAAATATGCTAATATGATGTTTTAATTTTTATCAATATTTTAGCTTTGCACCTGGGTTTTGCATATAAGCATATAATAATTGTTACTGCGATTTAATGGCAAAACAATTTAAATATAAAACATGATCTTTTATTCGGAATAATTTGATACTAATACAATCAAGTTCACGTCTGTACACACATATATACCTTAATATTTACGCCATATACCCATCTATAGTAAATAATAGATCGGCTTAAATTATTAAAATTAATTAATAATACTGTAATGTGGCAATTGAAATCAATTAGTTAATGCAATACATATTAAGTCTCAAAAAAGTATATTTAGTATTTTTAAAATTCCCTTAATCATAAGCTTACTTATATAGAAATGCACCTTATGTTTAGTATTTGGGCCCGACATCTGTAATCTGACGCGAAAATGGACGTGAGCACAACAATATCTACAAAAAAAAAAATAATAATAAAATAAAAAAAAAACAAGAAATGTAATGTTTCCATTGATAGATTTTGGCGGTCTTCAACAAAGATAGAGTAATACGAATTAACATAATTAGTAAAAGTATTAATAAAAACATTGCATGACTATCTAAGACAAATTTATTTTTACAAATATTATAGTTAAATATTAGTACAGTACATATTTATATGCATAATATTTTACATAAATTACATGAGATCAAGTTTGTAGTTACTACTAACAATTTTTTAAAAATAAAAATCCGATTAACTGTATAAAAACAAAACTTAATGCATGACAAAAAAAAATTTGTGAATGCATAAGCTTTTTTTTCCTATTTGAGTGATACCAATAAAAGTACAAATTAAATTTACGCAATTTCGTTATTGTTTAATTGACATTCCTATCATTTTGGACACACAAACGCATGATTTTCTGTTATGTTTGGGTGCAATGAAATTTAGATTTGTACATTTCCCTTTGATATTACTTATTTAATATTATCAGAAAAAAACTTTTCACATTTCGATTCTTTATATATAATTTTTTTTT
>QKWP01003450.1:5172-18779 GCA_003550325.1 Gigaspora rosea | reverse complement strand
AAAAAAAAATATTTAAAAATAAAAAAAAATATTTAAAAATAAAAAAAAATATTTAAAAATAAAAAAAAATATTTAAAAATAAAAAAACGGTTTAAAAAACAAAAAAAATAAATAATAAAAAATTTAAATAAAAAAAAAACATATTTAAAATAAAAAAACCGTTTAAAACTAAAAAAAATAAAAACATTTAAATTTTTATAATAGTTAATTTGTCACACAACTCTTTCCGACGATCCCTCGTACCAAAAATTTCAAGAACACCAACCTACGAAAACTTTCCATTTAATACATAAAATAGTAAATTGGCTCTATCAAATAAAGCCTGCAGTGAGTGGCACTTGTCGTATAGAGATAAAGTTCATAGACTA
Organism: Gigaspora rosea; assembly: GCA_003550325.1. NCBI lineage: Eukaryota > Fungi > Glomeromycota > Glomeromycetes > Diversisporales > Gigasporaceae > Gigaspora > Gigaspora rosea. The sequence goes on along the minus strand of QKWP01003450.1, from coordinate 18,411 downwards.
CCTGCCGACAAGCTTAGAGTTTATCACTCACCGTTAGTGGGCCTCTGTCTGACACTACCGAGCAAAGAAGTAGTGGGCAATGATCTAGAGTTTAGTTTTGAGATGTGTTATTATGCTAAGCGTAACTCCTACCAACTTCCTTATATTTGGTACCCTTTGGGCTTCTTTTTGGCACTTCTTGGAACTTTACGAAATTTCGACAAAAAGTGGAAAATTTAGCTTACCCCCTCCAAAAGATCGGCATTGTTTACTCTGCCCAAATTGGGACAATGCCTAACAAATTGGGTTAAGTCAGGAGCGCGTTTCAGATTGGCTGAAACAAACAATGAATGATAAGGACACTGGACATGTAGGAGCTGAACCGAAATGAAATTTCTTCCAATGCATTCTCTCGAAATAGTGTATTTTGGTTATCTTTCTATCGTTTCTTTACTTTTGTAAATATAGTACTTGGGTAAAGCTATATGCTTTATACAGTCTATATAATTTTAAAATTAGTTCTTATGAATGATGTCAATTTTATTTTCTTTTCTTTGTCTTTTTTGTCTATGTTTCTTTTTTGTTTTTGTTTACTTTGTTCATTTTGGATGTCGTGTAGGTTTTGTAGTAATATTCCCTTTATATCTCCTTTTGTTTTCTTAAAAAATTTTGTTCGTATGGATTTGGAGGAAATATTCCTTGTCCTAGAGGCTAGGTAAGGAAGATTAAAGGAAGTTAGTAATATTGACAAGCCTTCTTAAAATGTTAAAGAAAAAGAGATGATAGGAAGGTAATTGCTAGCTTGTCGTAAAAAGGGGAAGACCTTTTTATTTTGGCTTTAAGTAGCTAGATAAGCTATCTGCTCTAATACCATATGGTATTGAAGCAGTGCGGTAGGTCGCATTTAGGTATTCGGGTACTTAGGTACTAACTGAATGGCCGGATGATGCTAAACTTAGTTATTAGGTAGTGCTATGTAGGTACAATAGTAAATATAGTAAATACAAGTATCTTAATAAAGTATTAGCGTGGCTACTTAAGGTTAAAAAAAANAAAAAAATAAAAAAAATAAAAAAAATAAAAAAAATAAAAAAAATAAAAAAAATAAAAAAAATAAAAAAAATAAAAAAAATAAAAAAAATAAAAAAAATAAAAAAAATAAAAAAAATAAAAAAAATAAAAAAAATAAAAAAAATAAAAAAAATAAAAAAAATAAAAAAAATAAAAAAAATAAAAAAAATAAAAAAAATAAAAAAAATAAAAAAAATAAAAAAAATAAAAAAAATAAAAAAAATAAAAAAAATAAAAAAAATAAAAAAAATAAAAAAAATAAAAAAAATAAAAAAAATAAAAAAAATAAAAAAAATAAAAAAAATAAAAAAAATAAAAAAAATAAAAAAAATAAAAAAAATAAAAAAAATAAAAAAAATAAAAAAAATAAAAAAAATAAAAAAAATAAAAAAAATAAAAAAAATAAAAAAAATAAAAAAAATAAAAAAAATAAAAAAAATAAAAAAAATAAAAAAAATAAAAAAAATAAAAAAAATAAAAAAAATAAAAAAAATAAAAAAAATAAAAAAAATAAAAAAAATAAAAAAAATAAAAAAAATAAAAAAAATAAAAAAAATAAAAAAAATAAAAAAAATAAAAAAAATAAAAAAAATAAAAAAAATAAAAAAAATAAAAAAAATAAAAAAAATAAAAAAAATAAAAAAAATAAAAAAAATAAAAAAAATAAAAAAAATAAAAAAAATAAAAAAATAAAAAAAATAAAAAAAATAAAAAAAATAAAAAAAATAAAAAAAATAAAAAAAATAAAAACAGAAGTATATAGCATACGTATGTATGTATTGCCAAATGTAGTATTTTAATAATGTGCATACTAGATATATATGTACAAATCCAATTTGAATTAGAGGTTGGAACTGGTTTGATAAACTCGAATTTAGATGTGATAAACTCGAATATTTAAAACCAGTTCCAACCTCTAATTTGAATCTTAAAGCGCAATTTTATATATATAAAAATTTTTCAAAATAATACCCAATAATAAGCAACCTCTGCTATCGGGGATAAATATTCAAAAACCTGTATAACCTGAAAATTAGCTACCCTTAATTTTTTGGCCTTAAAATTGTCCAAAAAAAGGTTGCTTATTTTCGGGAATTTATGGTATTGAGAGAAATGCAATGTATTAACAGAAGCACAATAGCTAAAGTAGGAATTTCAAGAGAAAATGTACTTAGTACACCCTCCCGAAGCACCAAATTAGTGAAAAAAAGTATTTTGGAAGAAATTCTAAGATATCTTAATAGAATTAAAAAAAAACAAAAGGAAAGACCCATTCGCTTCTGAAAGGCACCCCAGTTGTAATGGAGAATGGTGCAACATCTAAGTGGTGTAAAGATGTTGCACCAGGAGGTATGGGTCAGAAAAGGAGCATAATATATGCATTTCATAATATTAATGGACTTAAGACGCAATTTTATATAATAGATTTTTTAGTTTTGTGGCATTTGAGAAAAAGTAGATATAATTGGAATAGCAGAAACAAATCTGAGCAAAAGAGAGACGAAGTTTATAGCAAAGGATTTGGGCAATTTTAGGAGTTTTTGGTCAAGTGCATCATCTAACAAACTCAAAGGGTCAGGCATAGATCTTTTGATACACAAGGACATTAAACAACATATAGGCAAAATAGAATAATTTAATGAATATTTAATGTGTGCGATCATTTTTTTTAAAAAGTGTAAACTACTAGTAATTGTAGCTTACATACCTCCAAGTGATGAGACATGTGCAAAAATGGTTATCGAGAAAATCCAAGAAATAGTTAACAAAAATGAGAAGGCCTAGCAAATCATTATAATGAAGGACTTTAATTATATACTCAACAAACTATTGGATAAGTTCTCACAAATGACAAATCTTAAACGTTGTTTTTTGTTCACATGGTTGGAAAAGAAATTCTTTGTAGATGCTTTTAGAAGGCTAAATCCTAGGGCCAGAAAGTACACCTAGAGTAATGGTAATACAAGTACAAGAATAGACCAAATTTGGTTGCTAGAAAATTTAATAAGCAAGGTCTTAAAAGTAGATATTGTCGAAATGGGAACAGTAACAGATAGTAATCATGAATTGTCCTTGGTTAAAATTTTTTTGGAACAGGATAATAGTGCAGACACAATGTGTAGAGCAGGGCAAACTCCCTCATTACGAATGGTTTGGAAGCTTGACAAGGCAACAAAGAAAAATTGAGACGATTACTGAATGGGCATTATGGAATAAGCTTAAAAAGAATTTGCCATATTAGCTACTAAAGGATAAACAAAGCAATGAGTTAAGTCAGGTTTTTGAGCGAAATGTCTGCATAGATTAGCTATAGGACATAATCAAGGCAGCAATTTGGAAGGCAGCAAAAGAGACATTACCAAAAAAAAGGTTCAAAATAAAAAGAAGTTTGTAGAAAAGGGTAAGGATCTGTCTACCAAAAAAGTAGCCAAAGAACTTGGCAGATTAATTAAAAGCATAGCAAGCAACAAGAATGTGCATCACATAATTAGTAGCTGGAATGGTAAAATCAAAAGTATTAATTTCAGTACAGGTACCGGGATACCTAATATCAATTTGAAACATGTTGATATTTGGCTTAACAGTGCATTTTTGTGGTGGAAGGCAATAAAAGGCAAATTGATTAGTGAAGAAAGATTATATAGAGAAAAAGAAATCAAAGAGTATGTGCAAAAAAGATGCGAAATAATTGTGAGTGAGCAGAAGAAAATGCTAAAAAGTCTTCTAAAAAGGCCATGTAATAAAGTAATTTGAACCGAATATTAACCAAGAAAAATGATAAATATGAATTAATCTCTGAACCTAATGAAGTTCTATTCAAGACTAACAAGCATTTTAAAGAACAGTTCAGAAGGAGGAATCCTTAGCTAGACCTACTGAACGAAGAGTGGAGAAGTATTTATCAACTATTAAGTAGGATTCAAAAAGAATAGTATGAGCCAGTTTTATTACTAGTAGAGTTAGAGGAATGGCTCCTAATGCTTAATGAGATTAGAAAAAAATTCAGCTCCAGGGGTATCCAATATTACTTACAAGTTAATTAAGCAAGCAGATTTTAGAGTGCATATGGCTTTTAAAAATTTCGCAAATATCTGTCTAGTGCAAGAAAATATTTCAAACAAATGGAAAGTAGCACAAATTTATATGATTCTTAAAGGAGAAGATTGGGTTTTAAGTTGAATAGGGTGAGACCAATTGCATTATTGGAAGCCTTCCGCAAGTGTATAACAAGAATCATAACAAAGAGGTTAAGTATGATAATTAAAAACAAGAACATTTTGCAAGGACATAATTTTGCAGGTCTACCAGAAAATTCAAAAGAGAAACCTATTCATATCCTAAACTCGTTCCTTGAGGAGACCCATGAAAAAAAGAAGGAAATGTGGCTCCTTTTCCAAGATATGAAGAAGGCGTTTGATTCCATTAGTCTGGTAATGCTTGAAGAAGATATATGGAGAATAAGGCTTCCAGGAATTGTAATTAATTTTGTCATTAACCTATTCAGTAAGAGTCGTATGCAAGTAATAATGAATTATGGCCTTACAAAAGAGCTCGTAGCTAAGGATGGGATTGATCAAGGCAAGGTTATCTTTCTTTTGATGTGAAGAAGTTTCTATGATTCTCTGTTAGTTAGAGTTCAGAAGAACAAGTCTTTGGGCTATATTGCAGAAGTTAATATTTGCAAAGCAAACATAGACAAGGAAAGAAGCTTAAGAGTATGGCAGGCTGTTCTAGCATATGCCGATGATACAATATGAATCACAGGCTCGAAAGAGCAATTAAAAAGAACAATTAATATTGCAGAGCAGTTCTTCCAAATTAATGACATCGAAATTAATAGCAGCAAGTCCAAGCTGGTAATCATAGGACCCGGACATCTCTCATATAGGTCATAACTGGATTTTGGCCAATTTTGGTCCAATTTGCTGAAAATGACAAAATATATTTGTCTAAATAACTTTTGATCTAGTGATTAGAATTGAATGAACTTTTTTTTGGTAGGTGCGCCTTACTGAGAACATCATTTTAAAAAAAATTTGTTCAAATTGGTTCACTGGATGCCAAAATAATTGGCAAAATCTGTTTTTTGCTTTTCAAATTTCAGATATTTTTGCTAAAAAAAAACAAGTATAACCTCTATACTAGATGTTCAGGTTTTGTAATAATCAATTTAAAGCTCTCAAAGGAAAAAAGTTGTGACTTTTTCTGTAAAACAAAATTACTTGCAAAACCAAAATTATGTGATGTCAAATTTCTGGGTGTATATTTATGTATATCCAAAGATTTAGCTAGCATTAAAAGGAAAGTAAAGAAGATTGTTGGATTGTTTATGCACTTTTAGAAACAAAAAAGGAGACAGCTAGTCAGCAAAGCTATATAAACAGTCAGGTGCTTCTTCTAAAATTAGAGTATATTTTTCAGACCATAGCTCTATCAGAAAAGAACCTAGAAAGTATACACTAACCAATAATCTACCTATATAAAAAAAAGTTAGGCATAGCGCAAATCGCACCAAATAACATAATATTTCACAAAGGTATTCTGGGCTTTAAACTCTTGGTAAGCTCTTTGTTAACTAAACAAGTGACTAGTCTCTTAAAAAGACTAAACAGTAGTGAAAGTTTAGAAAGCCTGGCATAGCTAAGAATAAAACAAGGTGCAATCAAGACTGGTATTCTACAAAATGTACGTAGGGTGCTTTTTAATGCGTGATATGTAGGGTTCAAGGCACAGGGGCATGGGCGTGCCTTTTGGGCATACCTTGGGGGCATGCCTATGGGCATGCCACTTGGCCGTTTGGCATGCTCTAGTCATGTGATATATATGTCATATCTAATTGGTCAGTATTTCAGAAGTAATAGGTCATCTAAAGCTATGTACCCACATGACATTTTTGTGTAAATTAACCAACCAGAATCGCTTTAAACAGATTACTGAAGAAGGCAAAAACCAAAAAAAACACAAGAACATAAAAATGGCAGTCAAAACCTGTCTTGGGCCATTAATAAAAAATGCCGGGAAGGCAATTTTATCTATATACTAGGCTAACCCTAACCAACCCTAACTCACTCTAATTCTAAATAGGCTCTAACACTAATTTTAATTAATTAATTAAACTTTCAAAAATCACGTGGGTGCATGGCTTTAGCCTAGGGTATCCAGGATTTTACGATACAATAAGGTAAATTATGCGGGCAAACTAAGGTTAATTATGTAATAGATGCGAAATAAATTTAAAATTAAATGATCGATTAGATCGATTATACGATTTTTTATATGTAATTAATTCTTATTAGTTATGTTCTTCGGCATAATATCACATCGCATAATCCTGGATACCCTACTTTAGCCATCTACAAATATGGAATGTGCTGATCAGCCGTAAATTTTAAAAAGGTCAAACTTCATAAAATTGAAGTGAAATTAAAGAAATTTAATTAAAGCTTATATTTAAAGTCCAAGATAAACATCATCAAATATCTTTATAATGTAAATAAAATATGTTTTTATTAATTTAGATCATTTTTTAACTAAGCTACTATCATTATTAACAAAGTCATTATAATCTCTTTTATGGTATTTTATATACCCAACTAATGTATCTAAGCTAAAACCTAAATATTTCATACAATCTCCTATTATACACTATTGTTCGATTAAGAAAAACCTTGAAATATTAGTATATACAAGTACGTTACAAGTTTCTTCTCGCATCTAAGATTTTATGGTCTAAAAAAAAACAAAAATTTAAAAATTAGCTATATATACAATTACTGTATTTGTATAATTTTATTGTTTTTTTAAAAAATTTTTGCGTAACATATACAATAAAATTACATAAATTAATACTTTCATTATATTATCCTTGCTAAATTATCATTTTAAACATTTTTATTTTCTATTTTTATACAAAAAATAAAATTTTGGTAAGGTAGAGACTTGGTATTTCTGAGGTTTCTTATAACTTCAGGGAAAAGTGTATTATGAAAGTTGGCGAATTAAGATAGATTAAGTGAATGTGTTATAGGGCGGAGTGAAAGTATTTTAATGAACTTATTTTACTAAGCAGTTAAAGTTTCCAAGCTTCTGAAAAATATTGTAAAATATATAAAAAAAATTTAATCGACTGGATCATCTGTGTAATATAAATAGACCTCAAAAGTCCAACTATATACCACTAAAAGAATTTTTTACAATAATTCACAATTATAATTATTATAATTCCAATACAAACTAGCGACAGAAGTTTTTACTGTAAACCATGATAGAAAATGATAATAATAGTACAAACTGAAAAAAACCAAATAAGATAGGTGGTGTGAAGTGATGCCTATAGTTTTTCTATATAAAAAAGGGCATGCCTATGGGCATAAGGGGCATGCTGTGACTCAGGGCATGCCATCGAAGGCATGCCTAATTTTTTACTCATGCCTCGAACCCTAGTGATATGCTACTCTCTGGAAGAGAAATCTATCATGCAATATAATAGAAAAATGCAAACTAATCAACTTAAAGTTTGAAACTCAAAGTATTTAGAATAAGATGTGTAACAAGGAAATTGCGATTGTAAGTTTTCTGGACGAAAGAATGATAAAGAACTCGATGAATCCAAGGGTTAGTTTGGAACTGGTACAGTATTACTAAACCAGTTAGTAGACCTGACAGACACAGGTTTGATGTCATGACAACAAGTTATAGGTATAAGGAAAAGAAGCATAAGAGGAAAAACACCTGATTGGTTTAGCAGGATTGAAGAAAGGGTTTTGATAAACAAGTCCTCAAGGGAGCTTAAAAGAAAATACTGACTAGAAGATGAAAGTAATACTCTTACATCTCCAATAAGAAAAAAGTTCATGAAGATAAAAGATGCAAGGATTGGGTAGTAGTAAGAAAGAAAAATTCAACTACACACTTCCTGGGACACATAAGCAAAAAGTTCAGGTGCAAAACCATAGTGGAGCATTGGGTCAAACTCCAAAAAGTGAAAGATGCAGTTAGAATAAATAGAGTGTAAAGGTTGTATTTTAAATAAAGGTAAAAAAGAAAACAACTGCCAATTCTCAATAGAAATAAAAAAATGTATTAGCAGAGTAGATAGCATAGTCAAAAAGGAGAATGACTAGTTAATGTCATTTCCTTTGGACTATTATCAGCATACTGTTTATGAAAGTGCACCTAAAGATCAAAATAGTGCAGAAAAAGTAGCTATAGCAGTAGAAGTTAACAAAATAGAATTTAAAATGATTAAAAAACAAGAGTTAAGTAGAAAATCACAAATTTACTGTTAGGCATGGTTGAAAAAATATATTGGAGAAAAGATTGGACTATGTCTTTTATACTAATAGTTCTTGGTACAAAAAGGAGAAAGGTATTAAAGATAGAATAGGTTTCGCTTGGGTACAAGTAGATAGAAAGAAGGAAATAGTAAATTTGGTAGGGAAAATTAGAGTAGCCGATTGGCCTTCATCAACAAAATCTGAATTGGTTGCAATTTTTTGTACATTGTTAGTAGTAAAATCAGATTCTGTAGTTGTAGTTAAGACAAATAGTTTAGTAGCAATTAGCAGTATTGAAAGTGTGTTCAGGTCATGAAGCTTCAAAAAGAGTCTTAAATTAAAAACAGATTAGTTCATAACAAGGCCTATGAAGTAGTCCAAGTTAAAAATCTTTCGTAGAGCTTTGTAAAGTGAATTCTCACAATGGTATAGTATAAAACGAACTTGCAGACAAGTTAGCAAAAGAAGCAGCACATTTAGAAGAAGACTGGAAGTGGATACCCACTAACCCTATGCGTTGAAATGCATCTCTATGGTGGAATAGAAAACATATTGACAACTGTCTGCGTAAGTTCATAATGCGACTAAAGAAAAGAGCCTTTGAGGGAAGATGTCTCCTCTCAAGTAAAAGTCTAGTAGCAGAATATAATTATAATAGTAATAAGCTAGACTGGTCTTACAGATGGGCAAGGCTTAAGGAATTGGGAGGAATTAAATATAAAGGAATGGGGAGTAGTTTCAAATTAACTTTACAAATCAAAGAGATGGTTTAACTTCTAAATGAGTTGCATACTCGTAAGCTAGAGATTGTACCTGTTGGGAAAACCTCTACCTGGTTACTATTAAATTACCCGGATATCTGGATAAATTACTATTTTACACAATTGCAAATTCTACCCGAGTACAATTACTATCGTAAGCCTTGGTTATATAAGTCGCCAAACTGCATTTTGTGCAAAGAGAGAACTAAAAAAACTATGAGACATTTAATTCAGTATAGTTTTGCAGAAAAGATATAGCAGGAAATAGAAAATACAGCATTAAGTGCTATATGGACAGTACTGCAAGACTCTTAATAAGTGCCTGGGACTTAAGTGAAATCCTGTTAAGTGATAGTAAAGAAGTTCGTTTCAAAAAAAGAGAAGTTTATTTAAGTGGTTTTGTAGAAAAAGAGAAACTCGAGTTATTGTATAAGGAGGAACTTTCTAAAAAAGATGCAAGAATTTGTATGGATGCGATTTGTATATAATACAAAAAGGTTTCTACCGTGTTATCTATAAGGAGAGATATAATAAAGTTATTAGTAGGAAAAAAGAGTCAGTATAGAGAGATTTCTGAAAAGAAAATGTAAGAATTTTGAAGTTCGAAACAAGGAGCCACTTGATCCGAAGCTTATAAAGGCTAAACGAAAAAACAAAAAGTGGAAAAACGGAAAAACCAAGAGGTAGAGGATTCATTAAATGAGTTAGTTAAAAACTTAATGTTAAGTCAAATAAGGGGTTCACACATAGTAAGTTGGTAGGTGCAAAAGTAGTTTTTTTTTATATATAATTTTGTTTTGAAGGTAGCTGAGGACCTGAATATGCTCTCATAGAAATATAGAAAGAAAATCGTATGTAGCTGCAAGACTATTAAATATTAGTGCAACAACTATACCTGGGCACTAGTGGAGTAAGCTAAGTATTAGCCTATATTGTAGTTAGCTTTGAGTTCATATAATTTTTATATAAACTGCTAATAAAGTAAAGTATGGTTGTTAAGTTTAAAAAAAATATATAAAAAAATATAACAAAATTTAAATTTATTAACAAAAATTTAAATGTTATTAATTTTAAAATTGTATTAAGTTTTTCTGCATTGTTATTGGATAATTAGATTATACTGTAGCTAAAAATTAGTGCTTATATATAAAATATGTTGGCTTTAAGTGAATTCTACTGTATAATTCGCAAAAGTTTACTAATATAGTTGCTTTTCTCTAAACGGAACAGGCTGTTCCAAGAAATTTTGTTCAATATAAAGAAAATCTGAAATATAAAATTTTTTTTCTAAACTAAATCTAATAGAAATTTAGTATAGCCGATACTGTCCAATTGCATATCATCTGTCAAAGGCTTTTTTATGCATATAGACAGTATATGCAATTAGATAGTTATAATAAATTACATGATATATTAATTAACCAATTAAAATTAATAAAATTTTATTAATAATTTGTCTTTAAACACGAATAGTTTTTGATTCAGTAGTTCATATTGTATGATTTAAATATCAAAATAACCAGCTTAATGAGATGATTCTAATGAGCTCAAAATTGTTAAAATCTAATTACAGGATCACAAGATCATTAATGATTTGTGTACTTTATATTTAATAAATAAACATAAAGTTTTAATATTAAGTAATATAAATTATTAACAATCCTATGATTCTATAATTGGATTTTAACTATTTTAGCTTGTTAAAATTGTTTTAGTAAGCTAAGGGTAATAACAGATATTACGTAATATCCTGAGGGGGAGAGAGGTCTCTGATTTTCTTACGTTAGATATATAAATTTATAATAGCCAATCAAATTTCTCTTACGTAGGGGGGAGGGGGTAAAGAGTATAGTAAAAAAATATTATGTAATATCTGTTATTACCCTAATCATTTTGGTGATTAAATTATATAAAACATATTACTAGATCAAGAGTTATTTATATTTAAAGATAATTTTTTTAAAATATTTTTTACAATTAAGTTGTATTTTATTAATAAAAAAATAAAAATTCTTTATACATTATACTAATAGAATTTATAATTAGTAACTAAGTTGGGAAATGAAAATAGTATGCAATTGAATAGTATACTATATATGTTCGAAAATAAGCTACTACCTAAAATAAGCTACTTCCTGATTTTTTTAAAAATCTTAAAAAATTCGTTAGCAGTTGCTATATATAAAACTTTTTTCTACTAAGTAACCTTCAAAAAAGTTAATTAAGTAAAGTTGTTTAGCATATCAAAATACACCTACAGTAAAAATTTGTTATCATTTGGACAACTTTTTATTAGTATGTTTTTCAATTTTTTTAAAAAATTTAATATTTCAAAAATAAACTACTTTATGATTTTTCGTGTAATTTTTGGCCAAAAAAGTAGCTTAATTTCAGACATATACGGTATGCATTAGACAGTATTAACTGTATATAAAAGTTACTAAAAAAAAAAATCAAATAAGCTCATTTAATGCATAATCTGTTGTATGCTATATATATTGTATAAAATAAAAAAAAAAAATTAAAAAAAAACTATTTTATACTATTTTTTTAATTTTCGTATTTATTACCTATTAGATTACTATTATTTGACCCAGATCATGGCCCAGTTCGTATTTATTACCTATTAGATTACTATTATTTGACTCAGATCATGGCCCAGATTAAATATCTAACCCATCAGATCACTATTTTCTGATCCAGATTATGGTCCGGATTAAATATCTAACCTGTCAGATCACTATTATCTAATCTGGGTCATGATCTGGCTTAAAGATTTAACCTGTTGGGTTACTATTATCTAATCCAGGTCTGAACTAGTGTTGCAGGTAAAACTAATTAATTTCACTAGTTGAAACTGGTAAAACTGGTGAAACTTAAAGTAATTTGGTAAAACTGGTAAAACTAGATGAAACTAGATGATATGGTAAAATTGGTAAAACTAGCAATACTAGTAATACTAATAATATTGGTGATATTGGTGATACTGTTGAAACTGGTAAACCTGATAAAACTGGTAATACTGGTAATACTGATAAGGGGGCATCCATAAATAACGTTATGTACCCCCTTACATAGTAGCGCTGGACCCCCCTCTACTATATAAAAAAATTTTTCAAAATCCGTATATTTATATATAAAATTTTACAAAAACTTGAATATATTGTGACACAGTGATCCGATTTGGATGATTTAGATACCATTCGATTCGTCTCAATGAGACGAATCCAATGATACCAAAATCATTTCATTTAGACTACTGGATCAATAGTTATTCACAAAAAACTATTGATTTTTTAGTAATTTTATAAGAAAACATAATATCCAATAGTATTTGGCCAATAAAATTTGATCCAGTGATCCAAATAAAATGAAATTGGTACTATTCGACTCCTCTCACCGAGACGAATCGAATGTACCAAAATAATTAAATTTGGACTACTGATTCGATTTTTAGCCAATTTTTTCTAAAAAAATTATGTTATATTTTTTTGACCCCCCTACTTATTGAGAAAAACATTATCGTTCGTCCAACCAGGACCCCGAAGGATATATATAATACTGAAATTTGATTTTGTATAGACTTATTATATAATTTTTCAGTATGTCATATGTTTAGATTCGTATAGCCAACTGGTAATTTTTCAAAAAGTCAGATGCTTATTTGTATAACTTAGATGATCTTTATAACAAGTTAAATCTTTATTTGTATAACGATACTACTAATATGGCATACATTGGGAAAATAAAAACATTAATCCCAAAATTTTTGAAAAAATACTGTGAAAATTTATATAAAAATTTTAAATTTTGCAGATTTTTAAAAATCGCACATATATACAATGATGGGAATAAAAAGTAAATTTACATAGTAAGGAATAACCGGAATTTATTTTTATTTCCAATTCCCACCGTATTGTATAAATAAATAAATAAACAAATATAAAAACAAAGCACGGTTTTTTATTTACTTTGTTTTTTATATCGGTTTTTTTTTTAATATTATTATTTTTTTTTTTTTTAATTTTGTTTTTATTTTTTTTTTTCGTTTGTTTTATTTAAATTTTTTTATTTTAACGTTTTTTTTTATAATCTTTTAATTTAATTTTTTTTTTTTTATTATAAATTTAATGTTTAATTTTTTTTTTTTT
>QKWP01003449.1:0-12712 GCA_003550325.1 Gigaspora rosea | reverse complement strand
AAATTTTTTTTATTAATTTATTTTATTTCGGCACTTTGCGAGATAATCAAACAACTTCTCGAAACCTTGCGCATACAAACTACGACTTCTGACACTTTCAAGAATGATAGAAAACAAAGAAGCGAAGATAATAGCTAACTGTGGGGTGAGCGAAAATAAGTGTGTAGGGCTAGTTTTTTGTATATAGTAATAGAATTAGATGCGACGAATTGCGAAATTAGTTTAAAATATTTGTAATAATGTAAAAATAATACGTAATATATAATAAAGAAATGTATATTTAATAAATGTAAAATATAATGTATAATAATAATAAATAAAAAAAATAAAATTTTTTATTAAATTGCGAAACCATTCGAAATATTGCGAAATACTGTAAAAAAGCATGATTATGTGAATATGTATATCGTTTATTTATTTTTTAAAAAATTTTGGAAATTTTGAAAATTTGCAAAATATTGCGAAACAATGCGAAAATATCAAAATATTACCTCCTGCACGCATTAGTTTATTGATCTGTATGAGTATGCGACCCCTGTAGGAGAGATAATTTGCATTTTTTTATTTGGTTTATTTCGCAATATTTCGCAATATATTTCGAAATATTTCAAAATAATAACCATAATATTACCGTAATATAACGTAATATATTACGTAATAAACCGTGGCAATCGTAAGATTTTCGTAATATTACAGACCATAATATCTTACGTAATATTACGTATATATAATTCGCTGATGTATGTCATTTTCCAATCTACTTTTGTCTTCTTCTTTAAGTTTTCGATTCTGTTTTGACTACTCCATTCCGAAATTATTCTTCCTTTAATTAATTGTTTCATAAATCTTCTCAAATTCCAATAAACAGGTTTTCCCTCGAATTTTATTAGATACATGTTTGTTGTAATCTTTTCTCCTACAATATCTGTTGTCCATTTCCTTGTTATTTTGTTTCTGCTTATCTTCTCTTCGTATACAATGGTAATTTTCAATCTTTTCATTTTCATTATTCTTCTTATTATTTCCGTAAATTGGTCTAAATTTTCTTTCAATTTAAAGTTTTCTTCTGCTCGTATAACTTTTCTTTCTACCTTCTCTTTAAGGCTCTTTATATTGGTTTTGATCTTGACTTCTTCTTTATTTTTACTTAGTAACAACATTAATGCCATTCCAGTTAAGGTCGTCTTTATCTTCGTGGGCCAACTTTTTACCTTCAACTCGATTATTTCTTGACTGGATTTCATCTGTATCAGTATTGCTATACCTTCAGTTTTATCCTCACTCTTTTTTTTCTCAACGATCTCATATTTTTCTTCTGTTTCTAGACCAGAATTTTCAATCTTTTTCCATAATTCATCTCCAATGTTTATGAATATTTTTTTCAAATTCCAAGAAGTTAAAAGTTTTTTTACTATAAAAGGTTCTCTCGGTATTATTCTTGTTTCTTTTTTCTTATTCTAAAGGTTCTCATTATGTCTTGAATATTACTATATAACTCTTTTTTGCTATTTACTATGATTCCTAATAGGAACCGTGTATGTATTTTTATTATTCCTGCATTTGTTCTTGTTGATATATGCTCATCGCATCCATTACATGCTTTTGTTATTTAATTTTCTTCAATATACCAATGCCTCATTGTTGCCAAGTTTTCTTCTACCTTTCTTACTTTTCCTATAAGTCCTACACCATTAGTTAACTATTTATTCTTCTTCCAAATTTCGTTGTTATGCACCTTATTGTAAACAGGTTTGGGACTATTAGTTTCAATGATGGATTTTTGTTATTTGTGATTAGTGTACATATTGCTTTAAACCATCTCGGTTTTCTACCCTTTATTATTTTCCCCAAGTTATGTGCTAGCCCTTTCCATGTTACAAAATTTTTGTACTCTCCATCTAATAATTGTTCTATATATTTTAGACCGTGCTTGTTCATGCTTGTTTTAATGTCGTTCCTTTTTTCCATCTTTTTTAAAATATAATTAATCGATGTTCCTTTTTCTTTTAGTGGTTGTGGCCATACTTTGCGCTCATTTACAAGTTTATCTCAGTTTCATGCATTCTTTACTGAAACTTAAAAAAAAGTATATATGTTTTTATAATAAAATAATAATATTTTGAAAATATAATAAATATGCTTTTATATAAAAAAATATTTTAATAATATTTTTATAATATATTAATAATATAATAAAAATTTTAAAATAAAATAAAAATTTAAATTTGTTTTAAAAATATTATAAAATTATTATAAAAACATTATTATGATATTTTAAAAATAGTTTAAAATAAATTGTTTAAAAATATTTTAAAATATTATTTTAATATTATTAAAAATATTATAAAAATATTATTGCTATATTTTAAAAATACTTTAAAATAAATTTTTTAAAAATGTTTTTAAAGCATTATTTTAATATTATCAAAATTATTATAAAAACATTATTATTATTATTTAAAAATAACTTAAAATAAACTTTTAAAAATGTTTTTAATACATTATTAAAAATATTGTAAAAATATTATTATTATATTTTAAAAAAAAATTTAAATAATTTTTTTAAAATATTTTTAAAACATTATTTTAATATTATTAAAAATATTATAAAAACATTATTATTATATTTTAAAAATATATTAAAATAAGTTTTTTAAAAATATTTTTTAAACCAAAATTATTTTTAAAAAATGCTTATATCTCGTAATTTTGCTTATGAAACCATCCTTCGTATTTTAACAAAAAATCTTTTTTGCGAGATTTTGGGGTAAACACATTTGTCTAAATCATTATATTATTGATTTGTTTTATTTATATTATATTTAATATTATAAAATATATTATAATATGATATATTTATATAATACACAATTATTTCGAAAGCTTTCAGCATGCAATTTATTTAGTTTAATAATGTTTTAAAAATGTTTTTATTAATATTACTAAAACAGTTTTAATATATATTATTTATATTATTGTTAACTTATAACTAGTAATTATAACGTTTTTTAAAATATAATAAAAACATAATTAATATATAATAATAATATTTTCAATTTTTTTATAGTTTCAGTGAAGTTTCTTTTATTATTGCTGCGGTTCTAGAAGAATTAACTTCTTTAGGGAAAACTGGTTCCTCTTCCAGTATAGAAGTGTTTGTGTTGACCGCGTTTTGAAGTTCTTGTAATATGATAAAAGCTGGTGTCTCGTCCCAATTCGTATTATTTATATTTTTCCATAGTTGGTTCACGTGTTGTAGACGTTGTATGTCTTTCGTTTTATTCATGCCATATATGTTATAGTGCCACAATAATGTATTAGGTGCTGTTCTTACAATTCTTGCTTTTGCTTTACCCCTTTCATGATTTTCTTATCTATAATCTCGCACATAGATTTTTTAATATATGTATTTTGACACCTATATGCTATTTTCGTCAATATCACACTATTGACTATGTATATATACTGTTTTTCTGTAATTCTACTTTTGTTAAGCCTGTCTATAGCTTCTTCCGCTTCTTCCTTTATTTTCTTGTTAATTTTGTCTTGATTCTTCTTTTCTTTGAACCAACATTCTAGGTATCTAAAAGGTTCGTCTTGTTGTCTTCTTTCTAAGATTTGGTTTTCAAAAAACATCGAAGTATCACCTTTTGTGTTCGTTAGGAAGATCGATTTGTTCGCATTAACTTTTATTCTTGTCATTTTATAGAAACTTGATGCAGTCTTCAAAATCTCTTCTAGTTGAATTTTTGATTCGGCTATTCACAGTGAATCGTCCATATATGCCATTACTGATAAGCTGGTTTTGTATTCACTTCCTGTATGTGTTTTCATGGACATCGAGAATCCTTCAAAATCTCTATCTATTTTCGTTATTAGCAGATCGTAATATATTCTCCAAAATATCAGAAATATTGTCCCTCCTTGATCTAAACCATCTTCCACTTCGTATGCTTTGGTTTGTCCTAGATTTGTTAGAACCTTGTTTTTTCTTTTTTCCATTAAATTCTTTGTTAAGTTTATGAATTTTTCTGGTATATTTATTCTTCGTAAAGCCTTCTATAAAAGTGGTAAGTGTACTGAGTCATACGCTTTCGACATATCCTGTGAGACAAGCTAGTAGTCTTTCTCCTTTAGCCATGCATATTTTTGTATGTTTGTTAGCCATTGAATTGGCCCTGTAGTTGATGTATTTGGTAAAGCTAAGTTATTTCTTATGTTAAGTACTTTCTTCTGTCCTAAAATCTTGTTCAATCTTTTTGTTAGTATTTTCGTAAAGATTTTTCTTGAGTGTTCTATCAACGTGATTGGTCTGGTTTGTGTTAAGTTACTCTCGAAATTTTTCTTTTTTGGGATAGGATATACCACTCTTTTCTCCACGCCTTCGGAACTGTTTCTTTAGTCAAACAAAAATTACATATTTCCAGAAAGGTCTTTTTAACTTCTAGTGGCAATTTCTTAATCATCTCATTCGATATTCCTGATTCTCCTGTAGCTTTTCCATTTGATGCTTCACTTATTAGATTCTCTAGTTCTTCCACCTCTATTGTCGCGATTAATCCTTCATAATCTTCATGTGCAATCGATGAAACTGGATCGTATTCCTTTTCCCACAATTTCCAGTACTCCTCATCCGTTGGATTATGTTTAGTCCAATTTTTAAAATGCTTTACGACTTCTTCTTTAATCCCTTTCTCGTTAGTAATCACTTCATCTACTTTTATTATATTGTCAAATGTGATTCTATTTCTTTTCCTTTTTAAAATGCTATCTAACATTCTTTTAGTATTAGTTTGGAAGTTGTTTTGCTTTCTTTCTACTGCTAAACTGATTTCTTCTTTTATTTCACTATTGTTTTCTATTTGCCTCGTTACGTGTATAGATTTTCTCAACTTTATCATACTTTCTATTAACTGTTTAAAATTTCGTTCCAGAAGTCTTGTTCTTTGATATTGATATTTTCTATTCCCAATTTTGTTGTCAAGGAACCTATCTTCTTGTTGAACCTTTTTGTTACTTCTTCGTAGGAAAATGGTGAATGTGATTTTATTTTTTTCAAATTTCTTATAAGTTTATTTATCTTGACTAATCCTTGATGTAACTCCGATGCCTTTTTGTTCTCGCTCACAATAATTATTATGTATCTTTAACCACTTAATATGTTTGTCGGCTAAGTGTTTTATGGCAATATATAATTTGTGCCATGCTTTATTTAGAGAGGCTTCGTCCGTTATCTTTTTTATTTCTAATGCTTCAATTTTCCGTTTTATTTCGACTCTGAAATCCTTTCCATTTGTCCTCATCTATTTCACTATACTTAAAAACTTTTCTGGATTTCTTCTTTCTTCTTATCGCTTCAAATTTCCTCTTTAGCTTCTATTGTACTTTTATCATCCTATGATCACTTTCAGAAGGCTCCACTTCTTCTATTATTGGATAAGACATATCTAAAACTATCTCCTCTGATGTCCATATATCATCAATCTGTAACTCCATTTGATCTCTTTTCTATGTATAATCCTAGATTTTATTTACTTCTAATAAGCTTAACATCCTACTTGTACTCATAATCTTAAAAATCAGTGTTTTTCTTTTACTATCTGCTCTTGCCGTGTTATTATTAAAATCTCCCATTACTATTATCTTCATGTTTTTCTTATTAGCGTCTGAAATCCATTTCTTTATTTTATCTTGTGTTTTAAGAGATATTTCTGTTTTGTCTGATGGTAGGTATAGCGATATTATTCTTGTTCTCAAGTTTCCAGGCAGGAAGAAATCTATCATAATCGCTGTTCCCAAATAGCTTTCGATGTTGTGTATGTAGTATCTAAGATAAGGTTTGATGAGTAATGCAGTTCCCATTGCCGATTTCCTTTTTAAACCTAAATCTTCTGGGGTCACCATCGTGTATACGTAATAGTACTGATTGAGTAACGATCTTCTCAAATCTTCCTTTTGTGCCAATTTGGTCTTTGTTACACTCACAAATCTATATTCTCCCTGTTCAAATACTTGAAAATTAATTGTCTCTTTAATGGCGCATTCAAGCCTTGCACATTTAATATTGAGATTGACAAAACTTCTATTTTTTTTTCACTTTTATCTTTGTTTTTTCAACTTTTTTCGTTTCTTCGTTGTTAATTGTTTTTTCTTTACTTGCGTCGCATTTTCTAATGTATTATCGTTACCGTATATGTCCGAAAATAAGCTACTACCTAAAATAAGCTACCACCTGATTTTTTAAAAAAATCTTAAAAAATTCATTAGCAGTTGCTACATATAAAACTTTTTTTTCTACTAAGTAAACTTCAAAAGTCGATTAATTAAAGTTGTTCAGCGCATTAAAATACACCTGCAGTAAAAATTTGGTGTCATTTGGATAACTTTTCATTAGTAAGTTTTTTAATTTTTCCAAAAAACGCTATATTTCGAAAATAAGCTACTTTACAATTTTTTGTGTAATATTTTGGCCAAAAAAGGTAGCTTAATTTCGGACACATGCGGTATTATTGTTCATCATGATTAATAATATTGTTCATTTCAACATCTTCCACTACTTCATTTGAGATTTGTTGCTCATCGAATATATCCCACTTTGGTTCAGATAGTTCCTCTGTTTCAAAGATCCACTCAGATATAGTACCCAATGGATATTTTTCCCTCAGGTAATTTAGCGCTTCAGGTACTTTGTCTTGTGAGGTTATTGGAAAAGACCATTGGGACCTGGTTTATTTTGTTTTAAATCTTTATTTAGCTTCTCAAGATTGCTCGGGAAGCCGTTTATCTCCAAATCTGCTTTATTTTTATTATCTCTATTTTGAATACAGATCCAATCTTCAGGTATTTTATGAAAGAAATAGTGTTCTCTTAAAGCCTGAACTGTTTTTCTTAACTCTTTCATACTTGTAATCGGGATTGTTAGATTCATCTTCTTCACTTCTCCCACTCTTCTGGCAGGTCTTCTAGCTGTGTATAGTTGACCTCAATATATTTCGCCGGCATTGGATTTGGTATTCTATAATAACTCGGAATTGATTTCATAAAATTCAAAGCCTCAGTTCTGCTTTTTATCAGGAAACCCTCCTTAACGTTAATTTTCAAATCTCTTGGATTCTCAGGTAGCCGCTTCTTATTAATCACGTAATCATTTGGGAGATCTTTGAATGTGTAAACTTTTCTCAGTTTGTTCATATGTTCTTTAAAATCTTTACTATCTTTAGGGCAAAAAGTGAACATTCTTCTCAGGCTCGGTGTCAACTCCTAATAAGTCAAAGCCAACTCCAATTTCTTTGGTAGTAAGTCAAAAAATGATTCTGGTAATTGGGAGAAAATATAAAACTTTCTTAATTCCTCTTTCCAATCCTTAACCTTTTTTAGATTAGCTCTATCCGTTACAGGAAAAAATTTTTTTAAATTCCTCTCTAAGTTCGCTTGGATAACTTGGGATCGGTATTCTTGAATCTTCTATATAGATCTCCGGTAATCAATCAAATTTATATATCCCTCTCAGACCACTTACAACTTCACCCGTGAATCTTCTGTCCCGAATTGGTAAAGTGTATTCTAAAGCTTCTCTAATCTCTTTCAGAATCATATCATAATATTCAGGTAGTTGGATCAATAAGTTACTCTTCAACTCATTTATTCTCTTTCTCAACTCTTCGAATTTTAAATTGTTCTGTAATTTTGCAAAACCCGCCACGGAAAATATTAATTGCGTTATCTCAAAACCATCCAAAATGATAAAATCAGTATTAGTCAGAAAATCGATTCCCAATTTTTTTCTCAATTTATCATAGATCTGATCTTTATTTTTCTTGTTAATGACGTATGCCCCATAGGCTTGTTTGTATCTGTCTGTAGCTCTTCCTAATAGGTGCATGAATTCGTTTTGATGTGCAGGACATGTCTCGTGTCTATTTGTAAAGCATTTAAAGAAAGCCTTATCCTGGTATTTTAGCTTGTCCCAATAGCTGGTGGTATTTCCATACTTGTTGCTTTGGTTTCTAACTTGTGTTTCACAAAACTCAAGATTGACTCTTGTGACTTGAACACTTCGATTATCTTGTCTATACTCCATTCACTAACATTAAACGAATCTTTAATCTTTTTACTCTTCGCTCGCCAAACTTTGTTTTTTAAAGCCCTACTTTTATTTCATCTTTCTTCTAATTGTTGCTTGTCCAAGTTCTTTCTTCCTGTTACTACCGCACTGTATAAGAGTGGTTGTTGTTTCTTTTCTTGCTGAGTTTTATTTACCATTTCTATAATGATTCCTTTTTGTTGTATTTCCTCTTCTACATCCATATTGTTAACTATTTCTTCATTATTGCTACTAACCTTATCATGTGACAAGGTTTGTTGTTTTTCTGTTGAAAATTCCAGAACATTAATTATTGATGACGTATTATTCTCGATTTGGTCGTTTGTTGTGATCAACTGAATTCCTGATGACGTCATATCCTGGATTTGGTCGTTGTTGTTATTGGCTGAGTTACTGATGTCGTTTGTTGTGACAATGATGTCATTTCATCAATTCGCATGTTTGAGTCCATTTGTCCGTTTTCTATACTATCATCTTCTATTCCTCCATGAGAACTCTTTACTTTCTTTACAACGTTTCCTTCATCTTATTTACTTAGTCTTTCATTATAGCTTTTTTAAACTGCCTCAAACTTCTCAACTGGATCCATATCGAGTTCGAAACTTTGAAAGGGCCAAAGGTCCTTTTTTTCGTTTGTTGTTGTTAAAGACCCTTTAGTTATAGTTGTTCCCTTCCTCTTCTTACTCAGTTTGTTCACTAGCATAAAGTTCTTCTTGGTTGTTGTTAATTAATTAATTATTTAGTTAATAAAATTATAAGTTTAATACGTTTTAGTTCCGATTTTCCTCTTTTCCTACTATACTGTTTTTGTTTACTTAGGATTTACAGAGAGTTTTATAATTTTTTGCTTAAATTAGATCTTTTTTCGGGTTGTTTTTTGAATTTGTTTTGTTTTTTTTATTTATTTATTTATTTAATTTTTTTTTACACTTTACAAAAATTAGTCTTTTGCAAAAAAACCAACAACTATTCAGCACTTTGCAAGAACACCAATTTGATTTTGCACACCAACTCAGACTTCTGACACTTTGCAAAAACACACAACTGATTTCTCTAGCAATTTCTAAATTTTTAAGAACACTTTTTTAAAGAGATGATTTAGTTTGGCACAAGTTTTCACAAGTATTTGCAAGTATTTGCAAGTTTTTGCAAAGTTTCACTTTATTTATTTTTTTTATTTGACATTTTTGGGGTTTTTTTAAACTTTTTTAATTAATTTATTTTATTCTAAATTTCCAAGAACGCTTCTTTAAAAAGATAATTTAGTTTGGCACAAGTTTCCGCAAGTATTCGCAAGTTTTTACAAGTTTTTGCAAAGTTTAGCTTTATTTATTTTTTTGTTTGACGTTTTTTGGTTTTTTTTTTAAACTTTTTTTATTAATTTATTTTATTCTAGCACTTTGTGAGAACACTAACTTCTCTAGCACTTTGCAAAAACATATTAGATTTCTCTAGCCTATTTTTTAGAAGTGTTTAGAAAAAAAGAGAGAAACGAAGATGATAGTCAAAATAAAAGAGATAGCTGAAGCAAAAACGATAATTAAAACAAAGAAGTGACGATAATAGCTAACTGTGGGGTGTGTGAAAATAAGTGTATAGAGTTAGTTTTTTATTTTTTTTCTACAAATAGTAATGGAATTAAATGCGACAAAGTGCGAAAGTAGTTAAAATAATATGTAATAATGTAAAAATAATACTGTAAAGA
The DNA here is from genome assembly GCA_003550325.1 of Gigaspora rosea. Lineage (NCBI taxonomy): Eukaryota > Fungi > Glomeromycota > Glomeromycetes > Diversisporales > Gigasporaceae > Gigaspora > Gigaspora rosea. Next base: position 2,903 of record QKWP01003449.1, on the reverse strand, counting down.
ATGTATAATAATTAAAATATAATATATAATAAAATATGTAATGTTTATTAAAATATATATTTAATTTAAAAATATAATATATATAATGTATAATGATAATAATAAAAAAATATAATATTTTATTTAAATGGCAAAAATTTTAAAAAATTTTAGACTTTTGCGAATTATTGCAAAATTTTAACTTTTTTAAAATTTTTCACGATTTAATATAAAATTTTATATTTTTTTATTATTATAATTATACATTATATATATTACATTTTTAAATTAAATATATATTTTAATAAATATTACATATTTTATTATATATCATATTTTAATTATATATATTCTTTACAGTTTTATTTTTACATTATTACATATTATTTTAACTACTTTTGCACTTTTTCGCATTTAATTCCATTACTATTTGTAGAAAAAATATAAAAAACTAACTTTACACACTTATTTTCACACATCCCACAGTTAGCTATTATCTTTGCTTTTTTGTTTTAATTATCGTTTTTGCTTCAGATCTCTTTTCCTTTGTCTATCACCTTTGTTTCTCTCTTTTTTTTAAACATTTCTAAAAAATAGGCTAGAGAAATTTAGTATGTTCTTGCAAAGTGCTAGAGAAGTTAATGTTCTCACAAAGTGCTAGAATAAAATAAATTAATAAAAAAAGTTTAAGAAAAAAACCAAAAAACGTCAAACAAAAAAATAAATAAAGCGAAACTTTGCAAAAACTTGCAAAAATTTGCGAATACTTGCAAAAACTTGTGCCAAACTAAATTATCTCTTTAAAGAAATGTTCTTGGAAATTTAGAATAAAATAAATTAATTAAAAAAGTTTAAAAAAAAAACCAATAAACGTTAAACAAAAAAAATAAATAAAGCGAAACTTTGCAAAAACTTGCAAAACTTGCGAATACTTGCGAATACTTGCGAAAACTTGTACCAAACTAAATTATCTCTTTAAAGAAGCGTTCTTGGAAATTTAGAATAAAATAAATTAATAAAAAAGTTTAAAAAAAAAACCAAAAAATGTCAAATAAAAAAAAAACTTGCAAATACTTGCAAATACTTGCGAAAACTTGTGCCAAACTAAATCATCTCTTTAAAGAAGCGTTTTTGAAAATTTAGAAATTGCTAGAGAAATTAGTTGTGATTTTGCAAAGTGTCAGAAGTCTAAGTTGGTGCGCAAACTCAAATTGGTGTTCTTACAAAGTGCTGAATAGTTGTTGGTTTTTTTGCAAAAGACTAGTATTTTTGTAAAGTGTAAAAAAAATTAAAAAAATAAATAAAAAAAAAACAAACCGAAAAAAATCTAATTTATAAAGATCCAATTTGATTTTGTAATTTTATACAAATTTTCAAAATATTTCGAAATATAGTACAATACATCCAATATGGCTTGATATGATCCAGGTTACAAATATACTAATCTAGCTTGGTTTACCAGTTCTAAAATAATTAAAAATATTTCGAATTATTTTGAAATAAAATATTTCAAAAAATATTTTTTGCAAAATATTTCGAATTATATTGCACTTCACCAAAAGATTTCACAGGTTCACAAGATCTTTCGAAAAATTTCACCACTATAAATTTGCTAATGATATTTTACCTTAATATCATGTACATATTGAAGCATCTCTTTTAACTAATTTACAAAGTATAGTTTGTTAAGTATATATAGAGTTAGCTGTTAGTAATAAGATTGCATTTAACAATTTCAATTATTTTTAAAGAAGTGAATTTTGTCTCTGCGAAAACCAATATGTATGCAATCTTTATATAAACTTACCAACTAGTAGCAATAGAGTATAGCAATAACATATGATAAATCAGTGTTTGGTTATTATTGCTAAAAAACTCGTTAGTATAGTATCGCAGATTTTTTTATTATCAATCTATTTGATTGTTATACAAAATCATGCAAATCATTTTATTAGCTATATATATCATATAAGTTGGCCCCCTGTAGTTTTACTAACTCTTAGATATAAGTAAAATTGGCTTTCTGATATTTTTTATTAATGCTTCTAAACAGGTTTAGACACTTGTTTTTGTATTTCAGCATTTTTACTTTTTTCTTTGTTAGGCTGATCCGTAAAGATCAAATTTTATGATTTGATTAGCTTTTTATCACATGAACACACCTGGCTTTAGACGACCCCTATATAAGGTAATAGTCACATGCTTGCTGATTTTTACTATGAAATTTGTTCTCTTTAACTGCAGACTACTAACTAATCTATTCTTTCAAAAATGGTATTAGATTATTTTAGTATTCAAGCGACTAGCGATGCGTCTGAGCAGGCCTTCCCTATAGCAGGTAACACTATTTCAAGAACCCACAATTGTCTTTATTCCGAAACAGCAAGAGCATGTCTTTGCATTAAAAGCTGGCTTAGTAATAGTATTAGTGAAATTGATTAAATAAGTAATAGAAATAAAAAGATTAGCATGATCAGTATATAGACCCAATTTTTTTAATCTTTATAGAGTAATAATGCAGTAGCGAAATATAAGAACTCTATTAACTAAATGCAGTTTTCTTTTAAATCGAAACTGCTAATAATAAGTATGGTCTGGTGCAAAAAGGTTCGTACCTCAAATAGTTATTAGTAAACTTTTTTTTCTACAAAATAATTTTTAATATTTTTAATTTATTAAAAGTGACTAGTATTCGGATTATTAAAAATATAAAATTTTTAATAACTTTTTTGATAAAATAAAAAGTTTTATTTATGCTAACTTTCTTAAAAAATCAAATGTAAAATTTACTATATAAATTTAATAGTAATTTTTATATATTTTATATAGTAAAAAAATATAATTGCTTGACTTTAATGACCAATTTTTTAACAACTAGTGATCCAATTTTGCCCAAATTTTAACTGTATGTTTATTATATGCAC
>QKWP01003448.1:4778-22837 GCA_003550325.1 Gigaspora rosea | reverse complement strand
GTGATATGCGAAATTGATGTGCAATGACACTCAATGACGCTTAGCGATGCTTAACGACGCTTAGCGACGCTTAATGACGCTTAGCGACGCTTAACGACGCTTAGTGACGCTTAATGACGCTTAGCGACGCTTAACGACGCTTAGCGACGCTTAGCTCAATAGATATATAAACCCCCTCTTATTTCCCTTAGTTTTAGGAGATCCAGACATTGTATTTTATCTTTACCTTTATATTATTTATCCCCCTCTATTATTATTAATAAACTCTTGGGATTTTTAAGGAACAGACACCTTGGAATAGCCCTTTTGTTAAATTAATAAACTGTGTATTATCTCTTGTTGTTTATACCGAACTGCCTTAGAGAAGTGTGTAGTTTCTTACAGACATAAAAGAAACTATACTTTCCTCTTGCACACCGCTTCACGCCCAAAGTAAGGGATCTCAGGAGCCGTGTAATTGTTACTCTATCGGAATTAAAGAAGGCTTCCGGTACTGTAACAATGTTTTATAATGTAAACTGCTAAACATGTAATATAAATTTTGTGCTATAGTTATTTACCCAATTTTGAGTATGGTAATTACAATTCAAAAAGTGTCCACAATGCTTTGGTAGCTCTTTGTAATTTGGCTACTAAATTTGGCTACTTTATATATATGAAACTTGGCTACTTTTTGTATACTATTAATTGATAGTCTGCCAGTTAATTAGAGATTGTCCATAGTGTAATATGATGCAAATTATATAAAAATTACTATAGTGTAAATGTAGTATACATATGTACAAAATATTTTTTACTAAGTTAATAATACATGCCCACTAATTGAAAGTTGTAGAGCTCATTGATTATATCATCTAAATTGGCCTAGTAGATAGTGAGATATTATTAAAAATAATAGACCAACTATATAAAATCTCTATATAAACAATGTTTGTTTATTTAAATGATAATTTGGGCAGCTGTCAATAGAAATCAAGCAAATCAACATTTGAAAAAAATTAATTCCTTAACTTTCACAGCTTATATCTCAATGAATTTTAAAGCTATCTTAATGATTTAATATTCAAAAGAAAGCTTACGATCTAAGCTTTCTTTTGAATATTAAATCATTAAGATAGCTTTAAAATTCATTGAGATATAAGCTTTGAAAGTTAAGAAATTAATTTTTTTTCAAATGTTGATTTGCTTGATTTCTATTGACGGCTGCCCATTTGTTTGTCAACTATAATGCAGATTATATATAAAAATCACTATAGGCGAAATATGGCATGCTTCTATATAAAAATAAATTTTCTAAGTTAATGATATATGTCCACTAATTGAAAGTTGTAGAGCTCATCAAAATGTATCTAAGTAGTTAGATCATTCAAATTAACCTAGTGGATAACAAGATATCATCAAAAAACGATTGGCTAATTATATAAAATCTTAATATAAACAAACAGTGTTTACATAGTGATTTTATATAGTTGGCCAATTATTTTTTGATGATAACTCACTATTTATAGGCCAATTTGAATAATCTAACCATTGTTAATGCATCTTAGCAAGCTCTACAACTTTCAATTAGTGGACATGTATTATTAACTTAGTAAAAATATTTTATATGGAAGCATACCACATTCATCTATAGTGATTTTTATATGTGATCTGCATCATATTACGCTATGATCACTCTCCAGTTAATAGATGAATTATCAAATAAAGATTTTATATAGTTATTCATCATTTTCAATAATTTCTCACTGTCTACTGGGCCAATTTTAATGATCTACCTACAGTTAAATGCATCTTAATAAGCTCTACAACTTTCAATTAGTAGGTATATATCATTAACTTAGTAAAAAATATTTTATATGTATGCATGCAACATTCACACTATAGTGATTTTTATATTAATTTGCATTATATTACACTATATGATTAATAATTAACTAGCAGACTATCAATTAGAAGCAAGTTATAATAGTAATTTGGCAAATAAGCATGTGCTACTTTGCAGTACATACTGCCAATTTGAATAAATCTGGATTTGTTTAAATTCAAATTATGATCTCAAAATAAAAATGAAACACTAATTTGGCTATAATAAAAATATCAAATTTGGTGTATATAATAAAAATATCAAATTTGGTTATATATAATGAAAATATCAAATTTGAACACATTATATAAATTTCAGATTTAGCCACTAGAAATTTCATTTGTTGGACTAGGTTGTTCGAATTGTAGTAAAATTAGAGAAATCAATTATTGTTTAGGGCCATGTCATTAATCATCTAATTATTTTTTATCAGAGGCCTATCCTCTTCCTTCTTTCTTATTATATATATAGTCAGGCTCTTATACATAATTTCAACTTTTTTTGCCCCCTCCTCCCCTAAAAAATCAACTGATTTTTGTTACTCCTCTTGTCAAATTTTTGGAATCTGGTATTATTAGGGCAATAACGAATTTTTTACTAAGCTAACCTTTCTTTTTTACTAAACAAAAGATATAAAACATATTCTTGTGATTCTAATAGTAGTAAAATTATTAAAATTGGACTAGCAGAACACAAGATATTATTAAAAAACTTTTTGTGACCATATAGAGTTTCTATATAAACAAACTTATTGTTTATATAGAAACTCTATATAGTTACAAAAACTTTTTTAATAATATCTTTTGTTCTACTAGTTCAATTTTAATGATTTTACCACCATTAGAATCGCAAGAATGCTCTACAACTTTTGTTTAGTAGAGAAGAAAGGTTAGCTTAGTAAAAAAAATAAGTTATTGCTCTGACAGTGCCAGATTCCAGAAATTTAATAAACACTAATTGATTTTTATCATATATTACTATAGATTTTTACTATTTGGTATATGGATTATAAATTAATCTATAATTTGTATCAAATTATTAGATATTTATTCTTAGAATTTTTAAAAGCTTGTTAATAGTAAAAAAACTTATTATAGTCATATATTGTTTATAATCACTATCACCAAAAATTTTAATTTTTTTATTCATTTTATTGATAATAAACTCTCATTATAGTCACTAATTTTGACTAAATATAGATTATAAAATCTAATTGGCCAAGATTCATATTCAAGTTTATTTGAAATATTCTATTAAAATTCTTAAAGGTTTGACAGCAAATAACTTTGATGCAGTAGTCTGATTTGGGTAAACAACTACTAAAATGTTCATCTTGATGTGATAATTCTAATTAGTCCAAGATTGTTAAAATTTAATCACATACTCCTGAGTCATTAAGGATTTGTTTCACTTTACATATTTTAAGAATTAATTAAATTTAAATATCTAAATGAAAAATCCTTAATAATCTTAATATTTTGTAATTAGATTTGAATGATTTTGGACTTTTTGGAATTATTTTATTGAGTTAAGCACTCTTTTAGTTAATTAATTTAAATTGTGCTACTGGATTAAGAGTTATTTACTATCAAACATTTTAAATTTTTAATAGTATTTCAAATATGCACAAATATATTACTTATTGGCCTTTGGCCATATGACTATAACAAGGTATTTTATTTATAGTCATACCTATATACAATTACCAAACTAGGGTGTGACAGGCTTGGTAATTATAGAGAGATTAGACTATATTCATAGTTAATATTTAAAAAAAATTTTAAAATAACTTGATTTTTAATAACAATAAATCAGATACAGGTTTTATAAATTCCCTAAAAAATTCTAGCAGACAAATTTGCCTGCTAAAATGGATGTTTAAGAGATAAATAGAAATTGACAATTTGAATAAAATTATAAAATAATAGAGCTAATATAGTTAAATAAATAATAGATCTAATATTTAATTACTAAATCTAAAGATTCAAATATAAAAATATATGAAAATTAAAATAAATATAGTATAAATCATATACTAATAATTTTAAAAATAAATGTAGCCAAATCTAATACCCACAGACTATTGATCTATTAATAAAGTATATGATTAAAATATATAATTTAAATCTATTAAATAAAGATTTAGGAAAAAATATAATAAAACTTACTTATATATCAGAATTTAACAAGCCTCTTTACTAATAGAGTATTTATTAAAATACATATTATTAGTTATAAAAAGTATATAATTTAAAACTACTAATAACACTATAAATAGCCAGATACAAGACCCAGAACAGTTATATATCCCAATTTTAAAACTCTTAATTGACTCCAGATATAGTATATAGCTGAAAGCTTAAATTATATAGTACAAAACTTTGAGATATATATATATTTGTGTTTATTACAAGCACTCTATATTTTTAAAAAATATTTTGCAATTTGCATTTAGGTATAATATATAGTGGGTTTACTTCAAAGAGGTATTTTATCTGGCTACTTACAGTACTTAAATAGATATAATAAAGTTTGTACTTACATACTAATAATTTAATAAAATATTTGTTAAAATATGTATTTATTAGATTTAAAAATAAATATCATGAAGACTATACTTACGTGCTAATAATTTAATATAAACATTTTTAAACATATTTTAATAAGTATTATATATATAATTAGTATATAAAATGTATATTTTAAACTATATATATAAAATAATTTTAGAATGAATATAATAAAGCTCATACTCACCGACTAATCATTCAATAGGAGTATATATTATATATATTAAAATGTGTATCACAGAATAAGATATAAAATTTTAGAAATAAAATATACTTACAAGCTAATAATTTGATAGACGTATTATTAAAATAACATCATTAGACAAAAAATACAAAATTTTAGAAATAAATATAATAAACTTACACACTAATAGTTAATTGAAATATTGTTAGAATATACACCATTAGGCATAAAAATACAAAATTTAGAATATAATAAAGCTTACACTTACGTACTAATAATTTAATAGAAGTATTTGTTAAATATATATTAGTAGACATAAGATATATAAATAAATATAATAAATAATAAAATATATATTTACGCGCTAATAATTTGACAAAAGCATTATTAAAATTGCGTCATTAGACATAAAACTACAAAATTTAAGAATAAATAAAATAAAGTCTACACTTACGTGCTAATAATTTAATCGGAGTATTTATTAAATATATATTAGTAAATATGAGATATATAAATAAATATAATAGGCAATAAAATTTATATTTACGCGCTAACACTTTGACAGAAGCATTTATTAAAATTGTATCATTAGATATAAAAATACAAAATTTAAGAATAAATACAATAAAGCCTACACTTACGTGCTAACAATTTAAAAGAAGTATTATTTGAATAAATATTAGTAGATATGAGATATTAAATAAATATAATTGATAATAAAATTTATATTTACATGCTAAAAATTTGACAGAAGCATTATTAAAATTGTATTATTTGACACAAAATACAAAAGTTAGAATATGTTAAAGCCTACACTTACGAGCTAATAATTTAATTTAAGTATTTGTTAAATGTATATTAGTAGGCATGAGATATATAAATACCGGTAAATATAATAATAATAAAATTTATATTTACGTGCTAATAATTTGATAGGCGCATTTATTAAAATTGTATAATTAGACATAAAGCTACAAAATTTAAGAATAAATAAAATAAAGTCTACACTTACGTGCTAATACTTTAATAGAAGTATTTGTTATATATATTAGTAGACATGAGATATATAAATAAATATAATAGATAATAAAATTATATTTACATGCTAATAATTTGACAGAAGTGTTTATTAAAATTGTATAATTAGACATAAAACTACAAAATTTAAGAATAAATGAATTAAAGTCTACACTTACGTGCTAATAATTTAATCGAAGTATTTATTAAATATATTAGTAAATATGAGATATATAAATAAATATAATAGGTAATAAAATTTATATTTACATGCTAACAATTTGACAGAAGCATTTATTAAAATTGTATCATTAGATATAACAACATAATTTAAGAATAAATAAAGTCTACACTTACGTGCTAACAATTTAAAAGAAGTATTAGTTGAATATAAATTAGTAGTATGAGATATATAAATATAATAGATAATAAAATTTATATTTACGTGCTAAAAATTTGACAGAAGCATTATTAAAGTTGTATTATTAGACATAAAAATACAAATTTAGGATATAATAAAGCCTACACTTACGGGCTAATCATTTAATCGAAGTATTTGTTAAATATATATTAGTAGACATGAGATATATTAATAAATATAATAGATAATAAAATTATGTTTACATGCCAATAATTTGATAGAAGTGTTTATTAAAATTGTATAATTAGACATAAAACTACAAAATTTAAGAATAAATAAAATAAAGTCTACACTTACGTGCTAATAATTTAATAAAATATTTGTTAAATATATATTAGCAGACATGAGATATATAAGTAAATATAATAAATAATAAAATATATATTTACGAGCTAATAATTTGACAGACACATTTATTAAAATTGCATCATTAGACATAGAGCTACAAAATTTAAGAATAAATAAAATAAAGTCTACACTTACATCCTAATATGTAATAATTTAGTAGTATTTATTAAATATATATTAGTAAATATGAGATATTAAATAAATGTAATAAAATTTATATTTACGTGCTAATACTTTGACAGAAGCATTTATTAAAATTGTACCATTAGATATAAAATACAAAATTTAAGAATAAATAAAATAGTCTACACTTACGTGCTAACAATTTAAAAGAAGTATTAGTTAAATATATGTTAGTAGTCATGAGATATATAAATATAATAGATAATAAAATTTATATTTACGTGCTAATAATTTAACAGAAGTATTTATCAAAATGGTATTATTTGACACAAATACAAAAGTTAAATAGATTAAAGTCTACACTTACGAGCTAATAATTTAATTTAAGCATTTGTTAAATGTATATTAGCAGACATAATATATGTAATAGATATTACACGGGCTGTTGTGAATATCATGTGTTAGCACGGCGAAGCCGTGGTAATACATGATGCACGTGTAATATCTGATATATTTCACGGTTCCTATGACCGTAACGTTTCTGATTAGAATTTTTAATGATGATGTCATAACGTGTAAAAATTTTTGATATCTTCACGGTATTACATCATCATAAAAATATCATCAGAAATGTTCACGGGAGAACATTAGGGACCGTGGAATATATAAATAAATATAATAGGTAATAAAATTTATATTTACACGCTAACAATTTGACAGAAGCATTTATTAAAATTGTATCATTAGATATAAAAAAACAAATTTAAGAATAAATAAAATCAAGTCTATACTTACGTGCAAACAATTTAATAGAAGTATTAGTGAATATATATTAGTAGTCACGAGATATATGAATAAAGAAAATAGATAATAAATTTATATTTACGTGCTAATAATTTGACAGAAGTATTATTAAAATTGCATTATTAGGCATAAAAATACAAAATTTAAGAATAAATAAAGTCTACACTTATGTGCTAATAATTTAATAGAAGTATTTGTTATGTATATTAGTAGACAATAGACACATATTTAAAGCTATAAATAAAATTTTAAAATAAATATAATAAAAAGTATACTTGCACACTAATGATTTAATAGAATTATTTATTAAATGTATATTATTATACAATGATACAAAATTTTAGAAATTAATATAATAAAGCTTACGTTCTAGTAACAGATAATTCAACAGAATTTATTATGAAATATATATTATTAACATAGGACATATATAATTTAAAGTTACTATATCATAATTTTAGAATTAATATTGTAATATTTTACTTACAGTCTAATAATTTATAAAAGACTTATTAAAATATGTATCAATGGAAATAAAATACAAAATTAAACACAAATCTAATAAAGTTTATACTTACGTGCTAATATTTTATATAAGTATTGGTTAAATGTATTTTAGTGTGCATTAAATATATGATTTAAATTCTAAATGTTTATTTTAACAGTAAATATAACAAAGCCTATACTTACGCACTACTAATTTAATAAACGTATTTGTTAAGATGTGCATCATTAAATACAATGTTGACAAACATAGACATGGACAATATGGTCATTGGGCATGAACATTTTATGGACTATGTCCATATTTTTTTACTGGACATAATGCATAAACTAACGTTCCGAAATATTCCGAATAGAATGGTGGCGAAACTCCGAAATATTCCGGTAGGTTGATTTTCAACAAAGAATCCAGTAATATCTTCATGATCATCACATCACATGATTAATTGCTCGGCCTAAATTAGGATTAGTGTTAGGTGATAATATAGTTTGGGCCAATTTGTTTGGTGCTAGTAAAATGACGTAATTTCATGATTTCACGTGATGTGATGATCACTCACTCCCCAAGTTTAATAATCACCATTTTTTCATTTCATTAGCTAAGGAAGGCATCGAATAAGCATTTGAAATAAGAACTAAAGCGATAACGAATATGTAATATAATTTCATCCCGATAATATGTTTGATAATTTTTTTAAAAAGGGTTTGTGAGATAAATTGTAAAAATTATGACAATAGTTATTGACAATATTAGGTGAATTGAAAATTTCCAATGCTCTTTTATATTTTCATGGAAAAATTTTGACTATCTAAGGCCCTGAGTTTTATTACTTTGATAATTAGAAGTATTCTGATTAGTGATTAGTAAATCAGATCCATTTATTTATAGCTTCGGACTTTGGGATTGGTGTCGGTTAGTCGACTAAAAAAAAAAAAACAGATTCCAGCCCTTATTCGAACTAAACTATTCCCTTAAAAAATTTTTTCAAACATTTCCCCGTTATTTTACCATACTATTTGTGAAAACTCCGTGAACCTGAACATGATCGGCAAAAATTTAAAAAAAAATGGAATATAAAGCACGGTATAGGGATTCTGATCACCAATATCATCTAAATTAATTGAATATCACGAAATGGTTCCAAATGTGCCAACTTTAACACTAATGTAAATCGGCCTTGTATTTTTGGGAAGCCAACAGATCTTAACAAAAAAGATAAAAAAGGGTTTGAAAATTATAAGCTCTCATGATAAATATATTACACGTGCAGGCGCTAATAAAATAAAAAGTTCGATATAAACACGAATAACAAATTTGTTGCAAATTTCATATTACTTGATAAGGAATATTCACGAATAATACGAATAGTAGTGGGCAATCCGAAAATGTGTACCAGGTTGATAGTTTGATAGTCAGAATATCGAAACAAATAATCACCAGGATGACTAGATCTAGTATCATATAGAATACCTAATTTATAAAAAATGAAAAAGATAACGATACTGATTAACGTTAATAATACAGTAATTGTAAAGTTGAATCTTTTTATTTTATTAAACTATGATTCTCATTTCGCTTTCTATTTGTCACCTATTTTCTTTTATATCGCACTTTTTTATGCTCGTAGTATATATGATTTACCTATTTCAACAATCATAAATAAAAAAAATTATAACATTCTTAAACTATTGTTATATTTGAAATTTAAATATTGGACTAAGATGAATTTATATGTGAACCTTGACGGAAAAGAAGATACCCTAAAACAGTTGAATGAAACCATTTCAATTAAAGCAAAAATTAGTTTTGAGGGTACACTATTAATAGTGTTTCGATCTTATTCTTCAAGGGCCATCCGGATTAAATTCAAATCCTACTTTTGTGTATCCGGATAATAATCCGAATCTGGATAAATCCGAATTCAATTATTGAATCCGGATTCTATACGAGCACAAAGCGCTATCACTTTACTCATTACATTTACGAATCTGGCTACAAATGCTAATATTTATTTGAAATATACCAAATTTGAATAGTTTATTTAACAAAATGAAATGCAAATTTCGAATTTAGGCCACGCACATAAATAAAATTGGTTTTCATAACCCGGCCGGGTGAATTTTTTTAAAAAAGTCAAATGTTATTTTATATAGTTTTTAAGATTACTATACATATTTTTATATAAAGAGTTTAAGTATTTAAAAAATTTATATAACATTTTTTAGATTCTAACAATAACATTCGGGTGCCGGGTGCACTTGGTTGGGTCTTAAAATGTTACGAGAACCAATTAATTTTATTTGCATGGCCTTAATAAATTAACAAAAAAACGTGTCAGACAAATGTAATGAGCTATTCGAAATATAATTAATTTTTGTGTATCAAAAGATTAAGATCGAATTTAGTGTAGGAAGTTCTTTAACAAATTAATGTAATTTTTTATTTTAGTTGTTACTAGTGATTGGCCAACGCACAGAACAGCGTGTACAGGGTATCACCCCCTCGACATTTTCCGATCACACATGTGACACCCAGAACGTAACACACCTATACCAAATCGAAATTACCGTAATTAGAAACTATACTCGAGGTATAGCAATAACTATTATTTATAATTACTAACGATAAAAATTAGTCATAGCAAAACAATTAGTCATAACAATAGTCATAATAAATAATTAGTCATAGTATTTACAACGTATTTTTAGCAAGATAGCACAAACCTTTTAGCCATAGACTTCTCGAATGTATAAATACGATAGCTTTTTACCTTTGAAAACATTAGAGTTGCGACCAGTGTCTCAGACAGCTGGCAACTACCCTTTGAAAACATTAGAGTTGCGACCCGCAACCTCCAAAACCTTTTAATTTAAAGAAGCTTTAATTTGGCTTGACAAAATACAAAGAGTCATAACTGACGACCTTATAACCCTTATAATTAACGAGATAAGTCCATAATGGCGCCCAACACCTTTATACAATCACCCTTAGTATAATACATGTAATAGAAACATGTTATAGCGCCCAAACGTGCATAAAATTTAGCACCCAACTGGTAAAAATTAACTACCAACTATCAAAAGAGAGTATCATTAACTTGACCCACTCTCCTTTCAAATGAAAAACACTAAGCCGTTGGCATACCACAATGACAACCCAACGTGCAAAACAATACTCAACAAAGTATTAACAAAGGCGCAAGTGTATTATCAAACACTAAGTACAATACGTACACTACAATACATTCTTACTTCATATTATTATAAACATTATTTAAAGTCTAAAGAAAAGACTTACTGTATTAAATTAACAAAGAAACATATTTATTAAATAAAGATTATATTTTATTAAACATAAACTCTATTGTGCAAATAACTTTACAAATTATCCTTCTACATAAAACTGAATTAACTATTGAATAAAAACCTTCTATAACTAATAAACGAATATACCAAAGAATAAATAACCTGTATACACAAAAGAGAAAGGAAGCCCAACCTTTGAAAACGAACCAAGTAATACCTCAGAGAACTTATCCAACTCTGCAAACAGTAGGCATAGCCAACCTACGAACCTCAAGTAACCATTCCAACTTGAAACCGTACTCAACTTATTAAATACACTACAGAAAGTAGTAAGAAACCAGAGAAACTTTAATAAAAAATATATGATTATATTAAAGTAAAGCAGAAAAGAAGAAGCCACGAATTGGCATACTAAAAAGAAAGTAAAATTTGCCGTTGACACAACTAAAAGGAATACAAGCGCGAAACTATCTATATAAAATCTATTCAAGCAAAAGCATAATCGTCATAGAACAATTGAAGCTTAATCAACTCATACAAGTACCAAGACGAGGGAAAGTACCATAGTGAAGTTAGCAAGAGATCTACAGGATAGATACCAACTAACCTAATCTGACAACCAACTGAACTAAGGCTGTAAAGGCTAACACGAAACCTTACGTTGACACTATTAGGCCGATCACCTGACAAGACAACCATATTGGAAACTCAGACACTAAGGATTGAACTATTGAACGAATGCGATACATATTACAAATCACGATTACCAAATTAATGAAGAATATAACTGCAATAACCATTATACTATTAATAGCTGCAATACAACAAATAGTCAAAGCTCAAAACATTAACGTCACAGTACCAGTCATAACTGTTACTCAAACTCCAACAAACGTACCATCTCCAACAACTATAATCACAACTCAAACTGTAATACAATCTCCATCAACAAACTACTTTAATGACGCAAATGCTGTAAACACACTCGTTGCTGAACTCGTAACAATAGTCATATCAACAATAGTAATCACAATCATAATCTGTATAAAGAAAAGGAATACAAAAGTCTTGAAACAACAAATACAACGTTTGGCCACAACCCAAACATCTAGACCACCGGATTACCAAGGATATCCATAAACAACACGTAATTTGAAATTACAAAGCTTATAAACAAAAGTATAAAAATAGCTGCAAAACTCATACCACGAATGACATATCTACATTTGGACATAAACGACATTAAACATTACGACATACCAACATTAATATCATTCATAGTACTCATAGCAACAATAATATTTGGAATATTATTCACGATATACACCTGTTTAAGGAAAGAAACACATACTGGAATAATAGAAATATCTAGGACAACTGATGCTAACAACAATAATATTAATAATTAGTACAACATTACTACTTATAGCAATACTTATATCCACTATAACAATATCTATAATTATTCACCATCAACAATACAAGAAGCTTATCAATAATTAATGACTCACAATAACTAATGACTGAAACTAACTCAACAACTCTTTACTGTACAACATTTGACAACAATCCACTAGCGACACAACTATTATACATAGAACTTATTACTATATTCATAGCACTACTATTTATAGTATCACTATACTGCTGTTGTAAACACCAACGCTATAAAAAGAAGGTCAACAAGACCATACCTGGAGCAGATCAATACCTTAACACTGACTCAACTTGCTGTTGTTAACTAAAAATAACTCGACAATATATGTTTGGACAAAAGAAAAAGAAACCACAATATAATTACCAATATAGGACACCTACCTTACCAAAACAACCTATTAATAATCTACCAGCTATACCATACGTTAGACCACCTGTGAACCTACAAAGGCTACCACATCAAGTGATAATTGACCAAGACGTACAACGTAGACTAAATCAAGGATACAGACCACCCAACTTGGCACCACCAAGACCACCACTCAAACCACTTGAACTAAAGAAATATATACCTAAACGAAGAAAATAATTAATGTCTGAAAAAGATCCTAATCAACTACGATTATTGGGAATATACGGAACCATAACCATAGTCACAATATTATTAGGAGGATTAGCACTAATATACATAATCCACGTGATTAAAGTCCAAAAGAAACAAAAAGAAAAGTTAAGAAAAAGACAACCTATCATAGCTAACGATACTGACCAACTACTCTACGGACCAAATCTAAATAACCTAAAGAATACAGGAATATTCTAAGGATACATGTCAGTAATACAAATATCTATAACACCAAGTACAGTAGTATCAACAATATTATCAACAGTCATATCAATATCAACATCATTGATAACTCAAACATCAACACCAACCTCAACACCTACAATTACTCAAACACCACAATACTTTCAAGATAGTAATGTAATTGAAATACTAGCAATATTAGGAACACTAATAATCACATCAGCAATAGCAATAATATATAAAGCTAAACAACTTAAAAACAAAAATAACGAATTCAAAATACAGAAACAACAAGCTGACGACGCTAGAATTGCTGAACAAGTTAGACAAATCAGAACAGAATTATAAAAAGTGGATAAACAACAAGAAAGCAAAATAACTGTCATAACCACTGACAATAGCATAGCATCAATAAACGCATCTATAACTTGGATGAACAACATCATCATAATACTATCAGCATCTGACAAACCATTTGAATACCTAATACAAACTATACAACTATTAATTGTAACCATAGCCATAGTATACATAGCATCAATAATATCATACACAATAGTACAAGTCAAGAAAGAAAATATCAGAAAAATTAATGAACTTCCTAGATAAAGAAAAGATTGAAGAAATCAAGAAACAAATAATAAAAGCACCTTACCAAGGAATAGTAACTAAAATATTAGAAAATAACTTAAAAACAACTGAAGTTATAGTTGAAAAAGAAGTCATAAAAGAAATAATTGTCCAAAAAGAAGAACCAAACCAAATTATAATTAAAACTGACATATCACCAACAAAAAGAAAAGCACTAATCAATACTAACGAAGCAGCAGAATACTTTGTATACAAGGAATTGAAAACACAATTCTTACAAGGAATCTTACCAACATTTAGATATCCATCACTATTATTAAAAGCAAGAAAATTTAAAGAACCGAAAGAATTTCTAGAAGAAATCTTAGATAAAGCACCTTACTTAAAGAAAGAATATTTTCTAAAAGAAAATAAATGAATATAGCAGAAAAAGGAAATAATACCTTTATACAAGTATTTCAACAATTCTTTAAAAAATATCCAGATCCATTAAATTACGATCAAAAAGAAAAATTACAAGAATACGTAAAACATCACGAATATAGATTAACCAGAATAGGAAAATTTGAGTACATTACTGAAACAACAGAACATAGATTTGTAGTAACAAAAAACGGAAAACACGTAACACTGAGACAACCAGCAACAATAAGATCTCAAAAAAGAACTGTAATAACAGAAGAAGATACAGCAATATATTTATTATACGTACTGATCTTACAAGACACACCAAGAATTATTACAGCATTGCAGTTAGCTAATAGAACATCTAGAAATCTAGAAAATTGGCTAAAATTTACAAGGTGTAACTACCATATACCATTACCACAATAAAAAATGGCACAACCTGGACCAGAGCCCGGATGGCCAAAACTAACAGCATTCAGAGAACACATAGGAGAATTCGACGGAGACGTCAAATTATACAGACCATGGAGAAATCAATTAGAAAATGCATTTACAATATTCGGAATAAAAGATATTATGATATTTGGAAGATTCTCAGGAAATCCAAAAGTAGGATATACCCAAGTAGATGAAACAGTAACTACCACTGGACTAGCAGCAGCACCACATACAAGATGGTCAACAGAATTTATAATGCAAGTACTAGCAATCGTAAGAACAAAATTAAAAGGAACAGCATTAGAAATATTCGATGCAGAAATTGGAAATATAAACTGCTATTGGAGAAGTGATATTAACAACGACCAAGCTTTAGTAGCAGCACTGAAAGATGTCAACAATTATCCAATCGATTCAAATCATGCATATGCAGGAGCATTTGATCAAACAGCAACTGATGCAGCAGCAAGATGTACACCTGCTATACACGCTGGAACTGAACAAAAAGGATTCAGAGAAGTATTCGATAATGCATTCCTAGTCGATTCAATACAACAAACAAGTCAAAAAGACTTATGGAATTTCGACTTTAACAAAAATCTTGATTATAACAATGATAATGGAATGAGAAACCAAATCAACAAATATAAAAAATTGCTACAGATATCAAACTGGCAATGGGCAAATAACTTCTACGGAGGAGAATATATGTTCTTATTATCAAAAATGCCACCAAAAATAATGCAACACATTGCATCAATGGAACCAAAACCAAGAAATAGAACTGAATTCTTTAAAGCAGCAGATGCTCAATTCTTATCAGAAAGACTAACCAAATCGATAACAGGAAACCTAAAAATATCTCATTATAAAGATCCAAAAAGATCTATTAAATTTAACAACATGCAAACTTCAAATGAAACTACATTTAAATGCTACTTATGCAACCAACCTGGTCATTACAAAAGAAACTGTCCAAAACTCAAAGGACATAATAACTTCAACAGAATTAAAACAGAAAGAGGAAGAAATGGTCAAATTGTATTCAAAGTACAATACTGCAAATGGTGTGGAAGAGAAAGACCTTATCATACCAAAAATTGTAAAGAAAGCAACAGAAACAGTTACGGAGGCAAATTTGCAAGAGGACCAACTCCAATGATCCATAATACAAAAGAAAGTTATAACAAATTCTCAAAAGGAAACAACAATTATAGAAGAAATAACAACTCACGAGGAAATTTCAGAAGAAACAATTCCAAAGGAAACTTCAGAAGAAATAACAACAACCAAAGAAGAAGATTCAACAATGTCAAAGAAGACAAAAGAGAAGAAAAACCTGAAAGAAAAGAAAAAAACAATTATCGAAACAACACCAAAGGAAAACGAGTCAATAACATCAGAAATGATGATAACTACGAAAGCTATGAAAGTGAAGAAGACACCAGAGTAAACTCTGTAAACATCAAACAAAATATGAATAAAATTCATAAAAATTATTTCTAAAAGGGAACCTGCAAGGTACTCAGGAACCAAATCCCAAAACAAAAGGCTGTAGAAATAATCTAAGTACCAAAGAGTATTACCATACTATTAAAACTGTTACCAAAAGTAACAAAATATCATTAAATGAAATTAAATGTATTAATAACAAAATTATTAATAAAGAAAATATTAAAAACCAATATGAAAAATACTCTGCCAAAGAAATGTTATCAAATGAAATGTATCAAAAAGCACAATTAGACTCGGACTATAAATATCTTCTCAAAACATATTATTTTCCAAGCAAACCACAATGGTTAATACCAAATGAAAAAGGCAAAAAAGCATATGAATTTATAGGACTAATGAATGGAAAACCTATTAAAATACTTCTTGATGAAGGAGCAAACACAAGCGTAATGACATACAATGTTGCAAAAGAATGGAACCTCTTACATCTAATACCAAAAGAAGCAGAATTCTCTGCAATAACACCAGGAGGAATTAGCATAGCAAATTACGGGAAAATACCTGTAACATTTCAACTAGAAAACTATCTAATGACTATTAAAGTAGCAATAATAGAAGGAGAACAATCCTACATATTAATGTCAGAAGTAGACCAAGCACGATATGACATAACTAAAGATAGAAAAAGTAAAATAGTACTCATAAAAGGCAAACCAATATCATACCAAGACATCACACCAAAACAATATTCGAACCTATCACACCGGTTATACGACAGGAACCCGGATCGCACCTTGAACCTCAAATTAAAAAATATCGAGACGGAGGATGAGTCTCATATGTCAGCACAAAATTATAAAAATATCATCCAACAAAAGGTTGTAAAAGAGCAAAATGCATTGAAATCACATGCAGCTAGTTACCTTGCTCGAAAAACTAGAGACTAAGTCGAAAGCGAAAAAAACCTGCCGTTGGCGCCCAACGTGGTAATCGAAAAAGATTACCCCGAACCCAAACCAAATAAACAATTTGACGACCAAATGGTAATTAAAAAAGTTACCCCCACACAAATCCAAACAAATCAAACAAGATGTCTTGACAAAAGTAATGAGATACCGCCTAAAATATTGATAAATCAACGAATTAATAAAATAAGAACTAAAAACATTCCCCCACACAAAAAGAAAGTAAAGTTCACGATTACAAAAACAAAAGAAAATACAATGAACGCAAATAAATGGGTAGAGATCAAATACTCACCAAAATGGAATTCACATTTTGTGCAAAATTTATTACCACGAGCTTATGACAAACAATTGAAAAGACTAAAAGAAATAGTCAAAGAAAATGAAAAGAGAAATAAACTAGTAGGAGTAACCATTGGAGAAGTAGAAAAGGAAGAATCTTCTCAATGGAATGAAATTGTACGAACTGCAATAATCACACAGTCTAATATAGTACAAATATTTCTCAAATATGAAAATAATTCAGTAAAAGAAGGAAAACCAGATCAGATAGAAGACATGAATATTATAGAAGGTAACAAAGAAATAGGATTAAAAATGGTATTACATTTTAATATAGGACTATTCGTAAATGATCCATTATACAAACATGATAATGGAGAAAAGAAAGTCAATTGGAAAATAACCAGAATATTACAAGAATTAAAACGCGCTGAAAAAATGAATATAAAATGGGCAGTATTACATTTAGGAACAAAACTCGATCGAGAAAGGAAGGATGTAATAGAAAACATCAACTATATACTAAAAAAGATA
>QKWP01003447.1:4417-22882 GCA_003550325.1 Gigaspora rosea | reverse complement strand
TTCTGCATAAAATAATATTATAATTTATGCAAAATATCACCAAAAAATTTTATATACTAATATAATATAAACAATAATATTAAGGAATTATTAATTTTGTGCCTGTGCACAGCTGTGCACCCTATAAAAACAAATATAAACAATAATTAGAACAGCTGTGCACCTCATAGTAACAAATACAAACAACAATTAGGATTAGGATTAGGGTTAGGGTTAGGGTTGGTTAGCAGTAAAATTAGAATTAAATTTAGAATTTAAAAGTATCATCGCGAGAGGAGCAATTTTTGTTAAAAGTGCATCAGGAGTTATAATAGTAAAATTTTGAGATTGCAATAGAGGTTATTTTAGTAAAATTTTAGAAATATAAAGGAGTGCACAGCTGTGCATGTGCACATCTTAAATAACCCCTAATATTAATATTGGTCATACAAAAATAACAGAAATGTTTTTAATCAGAGTTAATGTCACCTACACAGTACATGGTATAACATTAACTCTGATGAAAAAAATGTTCTGTTATTTTTTATATATGACAATATCTTATAGATATTGAACAAGTTTACTTAGTGAATGAATTAGTAAAATTTTGTGAATCATAAGATTTTATTTATTTATTTATTTTTTTTTTTAAAGTGCCCATCTTGGGACTTAGAAATTTTTATTCAAGATATTAGGGCCGTCGGTATCCTCTAGGAGAGTACCAGCATTTGTTACATAGACGAGGATACATCTAGCCACACGTACACTTTTGGTGTCTAATTTAAGTGGTCCGCCCAAGGGTTCCACACTAGCTGCCATACCTGCAACCTAACTATGGGAATTGCCTATTTAAACCCTCTGGTCCTAGACGAGAATACATCTAGCCACACGTACACTTTTGGTGTCTAATTTAAGTGGTTCGCCCAAGGGTTCCACACTAGCTGCCATACCTACAACCCAACTACGGGAATTGCCTATTTAAACTTTCTGATCCATGTTCCACCTGCCAACCCATCTTGTATCACCAGAACAGGCCCATTACATAAGTCAGTCAGCAAGTTTCGGATGCTTTCCATTGCCTTAGGACCCAGCCGGGTATTCCCAGTCCTGTTATCCTCGACGGGAGACTTGGTAGAGCGGTACCTGTCCCATATCAGGTATTCACCTACACTTCAGTACTTATCGCTATGGCTGAGGCCAACACTTGCAAGACAGGGTTACCCCTGTCCTCTTACCAATACCTACTTCTGCCCTTGTAAGGTTCGCTCCAACCCCGGTACCCACTATTACTTTCCTACCAGTCCTTCACCGGTTTCCCAGACTTCCAATCCAGTTGGCCCGGGAGGGTTGATCTACCCAGCATTAGGTGCCATCATGGTTTTCCCCCCCTGGTACCTACTTCTATAACATAGGTCCTTTTCCTCCGGTACGACTCCGGTGGCCAGGTTGGTGGACCTTCTTCTCCGAAGGTCATATCGTCCAGTTCTCCAGCTCCGGTTTCTGATATTCCAGTTTTGGTAGCACTGTCAAAGATCTTTGCTACCTCCTTACTCGGGTCTTGCCAAATGGGTTTTTTTTTTCCTGGTTCCTTGGATTTGTCTGTGTCACGAGGCACAACTTCGCCCAAAGGCTCCCATTCGAGATGGTAACCAAGGACTACAGGTAATGTACTCAACCGATCGACAGGAAACAGTTACCGGAACACAGGTCTATTTTTCAAAGTGTCGTCAGTGAGATTTGAACCCTAGACCTGCCACTTGGGGGGTGACAACTTACCAACTTCTCTAAGTCGCCACACCCTCTATCATAAGATTTTATAAAATTTTATTAATAAAATTCTATAAATCTTATGATTACTAATTAATTCTAACTTAATATACTAAGTAAACTTGTTTAGCATCTAAAAATACATTAAACCAAAAGAATTTAGGGTATGGCGCCTTAGAGAAGTGGTCAAGGTGTCACCCCCAAGCGGCAGGTTAACAGTTCAAATCCTACTGGTGACGTTTTGAAGTTAAATCTGCGTTCGATGATTGTGGCTTATGAGCGGTTGGCGCTAAACCTGTAACCTTGGTTCTACTATCTTGAATGGGAGCCTGCGGGCGCAATGATGTATGTGTTACATCGCAAATCCAGGGAATCAGAAAAAACCCACAAGAACCCATTTGGCAAGACCCGAGTTAGGAGATAGTGAAAATCGGTCCTTATAGTATGCGCCAGAGAAGGCAGATACTTAGATCGAAACGAACCTAATAAGAGCAGGTAGCCTCGGTTACCAAATCCGGGCAATGGTACATGTATGGGACATGGAATTTGTTCTGGTAAGCTCTTGTGCGAGGGTAAAGTAGCACTTAGGTCGTCGATATCTAAAAGAGTTGTGGCCTACAACAACTGCATTAAATGTAGTGCGTCGGTAGTAATAGGAGGACCATGAACCAGAGGGTTTAAATAGACAATTCCCGTAGTTGGGTTGTAGGTATGGCAACTAGTGTAGAACCTGCGGGCGGACTACTTAAATTAGGCACCAAAAGTGCACGTGTAGCTAGTTGTATCCTCATTCATGTAACAAATATTACGTCACTATAACTCATAATAAAATCCCGGCCATAGCACACGGCCTCTAAACTTAAAAAAAAAAAAAAATAATAAAAAATTAAACCAAAAGAATTGTTTTTATTTACTTGAAATTTGAAGAAAAATGCTTAAATTTAACTTTTTTGATTAAAAATCAAAAATTATGTATCTATTTTCTAAATTTCAAATAAAATAAAAATAATTATGCTAACTTGGTGTATTTTTAGATATTAAACATGTTTACTTAATGCAGAAAGTTAGAATCAATTAATAAAAATTTGTGAATTATATAACAGATAAGATTTTATAGAATTTTATTAATAAAATTTTATAAAATCTCACAAAATTTTACTAATTAATTCTAACTTTATGCACTAAGTAAACTTGTTTAGCACTAAAAAATACATATAAATATATTTGGACTCAAATTAGCCTGCAAACTTTAGACCAGACCTGAACTAAACTATAATTAAGTTTGAATCTGGTTAAACAATTTTTCAAGAATTGCTAATCCAAATTGGCTGAAATTTTAATATGTTGTAGCCAAATATTATATATATTTTTAGAAAATTTTTTATCTAATTTGGATTAGTAATTATAAAGAAATTTATAGGCAGAGATTAATATAAAATAAAATTTTTATATTTTTTAATTATTATTATTAAAATTTTTATATAGTTATTTTAAACAATTTTGATTAGCTAATAATACTATATTATAGCACCTGATAATCTCTCTAACCAGTCTCTGACCCCTCCTAAAAAATCAGATGATAAATATCTTTACCCTAATAAAATTAGAATTGGAATTACAATTTAATAAACAAAATTACTCTAAATGCTATTATATTATAATATATCTATATATCAAAAATTTTATTTGTATAAAATATAAAATTTATATTTTAAAAATAAATTATTAAATAAAGTATTGTTGGCTCTTTTTTTTAAAAAAAATCTAATATACAAAAATGCATTAATATATTGTTTCACAGGTTCAATATATATTTTGGTTTGCTTACTCAATTTGCAAATATCTAGTAAACTTAAAAAAAAGATCAGAAAATACACAAATTTATTATATAGCTATGAATACAAAACCTATAGTGAATTCCTTATAGCCAATATTTAATATAGTTCATGATGGTATTAAATTTTGTAATTTGTGAAATGTAACTGCCCAAGCAAAATGCATATATAAGAACAAAAAATTATCTTAATGATTTTTGTACATAGAGTATATTTAATTGAATTTAGATCTAAATTAATCTGAATTCAAATTACTAACTAAATACATTAATTGATGATCCGAATAAGATCTGCAGAGTTACTATATTGGAACAATAGTAAATTTTGGGGATAAGTACAATATAAATTGTTATTATCTGAGCGAAGTCAAATGAAAAGTATTTTTTTATTAAGTTAACAATATATGTTGATTAATTGAAAATTGTAGAGCTCGTTGAGACGCATCTAATAGTAGTTAAATCATCCAAATCGGCCCAGTGAATAGCGAGTTATTATTAAAAACCGATTTGCTAACTATATAAAATCTTTATATAAACAATATTTGTTTATATAAAGAGTTTATATAGTCGGCCTATCATTTTTTAATAATAACTTGCCATCTACTGAGCTAATTTGGATTATCTAACCACTGTTTGATGCGTTTCAATGAGCTCTACAACTTTCAATTAATCAACATTTATTGTTAACTTAATAAAAAAAATACTTTTCATTTGACTCCGCTCAGATTGAAGCATAGTTAAGAGTAGGGTGAACATAGATCATTTTTCATATGATCTACGTGGTATATTGGAATTTTATATAGTAAATAAAAAAATGCTTCTGATAAATTTTTTTAAGATCTTGACCAATTTGTATAAAATTTATATAATAAGTATTTAAATAGTTTGTTTATAATAATGAAGTTGCGCAATATCTATTGTTTTAAAAAAAATCAACTTTACATATAATTAAATTTTTGTAGGACGTTATATGATTTTTGTAGGTTGTACAAAAAATTGATTGGCCAGATCATATGATGTTTACATGTAAAATCATATGATATCATATAAATTAGTTACACAAAGTTGATCTACAATCGATTTTATATGAAATTGGAAATTTGTACACCCTACCCTTAATATCATAGGAATTTTGCCCCAATTTTCTAATATAGAAATTCTGCTGATCTTATCCGGATCAGCAATTAAAGAGTATATAGATTTTATTTAAAATAGCTCTAAAAATTTAGGATTGAAACTTTAATATTTTTATTTACTATATAAGATCTTGATTTGCTATTTATATATCTTCTACCCTTAAAATTTCAATCTTCATCTTATTAACAAAACCAGGATATAAAAACTAATTATATAAGTTTGTATATTTTATCTTATTGATTTATTGAACTTATTATTTTATTAAACTTGTTATCTTGTTGTTTTATTATTTTGTTTTTATTATCTTATTGACTTGTTATTTTACAAATTAGCCAATTTGTTTTGATCCAAAATTGACCAATCATGATCAAAGATTACCAACACAAAAATTTATTACAAAGCAAATTTTCACAAAAACAGCCTTTTTAACTAGCTTTGTATTTATAATTAAGTATATAGAAAATTATAAAGTTCATATATTTAATTGTTTTTGCTATGCTTTAGATATTTTTATTTCTACTCCATTTTATACAATACTGTTAAAGATATCCAATCAAACTTTTAGATTAGATAGTACAACATATCTCTGCATATAATAAAAAAACAAAAAATATTGTAATCAGATATATTATACATATTTAAAAATTATAGTATACAATATATATGGGCTGCCGTCAATAGAAATAAGGCAGATTGACATTTTAAAAAAACTTAATACCTTAACTTTCACAGCACATATCTTGATGGATTTTGAGGCTATCTTGATGATTTAATATTAGGCTTTCTTTTGAATATTAAATCATCAAGATGACTTCAAAATTTATCAAGATATGAACTGTGAAAGCTAAGGCATTAATTTTTTTTAAATTGTCAATCTGCCTTATTTCTATTGATGGCAGCCCATGTATATTAGAGTATTACAAAAATATATATTGTATATCTAAATAATATATATATAGATATAATATATATGATTAGCAATATTTATAAAATTTATATTTTATAAATAATCTTCTTTTAATAATTAGGGTTAAGGTGAGTACTAATCTTGTCCTTTTTCATGTTAGAGTTGGTATAGATTATAAATAAAATTTTTTAAAGAATTTTTTTTACAAAATATATATACCATCTTAATTTTATCTATACATACTTTATCAATTCTACACTACAGATTTGCTATATACTCTATATATTATTGCTTTGGATATCTATCAGCTCCTGATAATCTAGTTATAATTAAAAGTAGGTTAAAAAACTATTTTTTTGAAAATTAGCTTTCAAATTTACCCTTGATAGTTACCAATTTATTAAACAATACCAACCCATTCTAAAATATCTAAGTATTTTAACAAACAGTAAAAGTACTTCTTTTTATAGCTCATCATAGCTCTTTTATTGAGTTTTATTAGTTTTTTAACTTGTCTATATGTTAAAAAAGCTTTTTTGTTAGTTGTTTTTTAATCACTTAAGAGCAAATGTTTATATAAAAGTTTATTAAAAAAAGGCCCAAAAAAAACAAATTAGCTAATATGATTATTTTGTTATCTCATTATTATAAACTTTTTAAAGATATATAAACCTGCCTTTTTTTCTAAACCAGATTAGGGTCACTTTTTTTTCTTATGCTTTATTTTTTTTTTTAGTCTATTTTTCTTTTTTTTTTAGGTTTTGTTTTCTACTTATATTTTTAATGTATCTGAAATATTATATTTAAAAAACTAATATTTTTTTATTTATAAAACATTTGACTTTATATTTTTTTAATCCTTTATCTATTGTATAAAGGCTCTTTTTTTGTGTGTTTTTTTGAATTTTATTGAGATTTTTATTTGTTTCTTGTCTTATATTGAACTTATCTTCTTTTATTTTAAGTATTTCTTTGATTCTTTTTTGAACCTCACTACCTTACTTTTTGATATTTTTTTGTTTTTATATTTTGAGTAAAGTTTATTTTGCATCCAATATTTTTCTTGTCTTTTAGTTTTATTTTTGTATATATACATTTCTAAACCCTCTCTTATGTTAAGTCAAGAAATATAGTTATTCTTTGATCAAGAATTGCTATATTACAATATAAATTAATTTTGTAAAACCAAAAATTGTTAAATTATAAATATTAAATTTTTTTTGTTTTATTAAAACAAATATGAATTTATACCCAAATTAGTGTTAAAAAAACTTAATTTTAAAAAGATTTTAAGATTTTTTTTTCCTTTTTGATCTCTTAGTTTTATTATATATGTATTTTAATTGACTAAATACATAATTGGATTTCTAAGACTAAACAAAGTCAAGTACAAAACTCAAATGCAACCCATTATGCTGCCTTTCTGAAAAGCTAGAATCTGAATTAGCCCTTATCAAAGGATGGTCCAAAAGATGTTTTCACTCTTTTGAATTAGCAAAAAGATTTTTAAAAATTAGAATAGTTTTATTAAAATATTATATACAAATTAAACTGTTTTTAATCAGCAAAATATTTTATAAACTTATAGTAAAAACGCCGTAAACACATTTTACAATAGTACATAAGTGTTTTCTATTAAAATATAAATAATATAATAATAATACATATGTGTATGTACAAGTATATTAATATCGGTCCTGAATATAAAACATATTGGGGATTATAACAAAAAATATTAACATAAATATAACTTTTTCCAACTCCAAAGCTAACCCTTATTCTAAACTTAAACGAGTTAATTTTTTGTTTTATAATTTATATTTTATAGTTATACGAATTTGTAATTCAATAATTTTCGCGCTAAAGCTAGAAACGGCTGAAGCTAGAAATTAGGGTCCTCGATTTAAAAATATAAACCCTGTCAAACCCCACTTATACTCTTTATTATAAAAACTAACCCTAAATACTAACCTAACTAAAAAAAAAAAAAAAATGAACCCCAAAAATTTCATATATTAAAATAATTCCCGGCTTCAGCCGTACTCGTGTACATTAATATCAGATATATAAATTCATAATTTATTAGTAAAGTAAAATACGTATAATCGTAAAATAAAGTTTTTAGAATGAATAAAATCCATCACTATGCTATACAATTAAAATCTATGTCAAATCAAATAAACCATTAATATCTACTCTTATCCACAGGATTCGAATGATACTAACAGAAACACATT
Organism: Gigaspora rosea; assembly: GCA_003550325.1. Classification (NCBI taxonomy): domain Eukaryota; kingdom Fungi; phylum Glomeromycota; class Glomeromycetes; order Diversisporales; family Gigasporaceae; genus Gigaspora; species Gigaspora rosea. The sequence continues at coordinate 15,021 of QKWP01003447.1, read as the reverse complement.
AAATTTCTTGCTATTTTCTTATCAAACCCGATATTCTTATCAATTTTAGTCCTTAATTCTAGTTATAAAAAAAAAAAAAAAAAATTATATCGTTATCGATATTAAATAAATCCAGCCCAGAATCAGCCAATTCGAACAACATGCCGCGACAATTACTAAAATTAAAATAGTTACAGTATCGTTATATCATAAAAAATTGTCTACCATAATTGTGTTATCATACGCCGAAAAAATGCATAAAGTCTGTTTTAATAAATTAATTAAACGACGTAAAATTAATATTCTCAATGGCATAATTTAGTTATATGAATTATAATCTACAAAATACTTGAACCTAATAAAGAATCTATTATGTACAAAATAAAGTTGATAGAGCTCCCAGGGACTAAATGGTAGGTGCATATGGCACAAAAAAATTTATAACTATCAGCTATATCAGATGTATGCGTGAAGCGCTTTTTGAAAAGACGAAAAAACGAAAAATTCAATCATATATGCACAAAACCAACATAATCTTGTTATCTACCGTAGGACAAACCTTTATTGTTCATTGTATTTTCCGTTCTCATTGTTAAGACAATGGTGTAACCTTAAGATGAAACTGCGAGATGGTAATATTACAATGAACGAATGGAAAGAATTTTTTAGAAGGAATAATAATAATGGCACAAATATGATTTGTACGAGCAGAATTTAACTTAATAATTATTCTTCAGTATTCTACATTCTTTAGGCAAGTTTCCCAACGGCAATTATGCTTCTTTTAGAAATTTTTTTGAATCCAGTGCAAGCGCCCGAACTAAAAATACCTAAAATATATTGTCATTTTCAATTGGGCGATGATCATCCATTACTTCTCTTTTCAAAAAAGACCGCAGTGACGTCCGTTACTATTTATATACCGTATATAAAGATTGTCTTTGAAGGCTGGTCAAACGACAAATATAATAACTAAAGATATGTCGTTTAACCTTACCTCAGCTAACAACCGCAGAGGTATCACTTCAAATAGAAGAAACGTGCTTAATCGTCCTTCACGGCGAAAACAAGTCACTAAAAAGCAGCCACCGAAGAACGGTAACCAGTGAACCGGAGCGTTTAAATTCCTTGGCTGTCTTGACTTTATTAAAAATACATGGTCAAAAAAACTGTTGCTCAAGCTTTTGGCTTTACAACTCTTACTTTATAGAAACTGCCATTGTTGCGACCGGTTCTTGCCGTTACGATAGCTCTCTCGGTCTTCTTACGAAGAAGTTTGTTTGTCTCTTAAAAGAAGCTAAAGATGGAGATTTAGACTTGAACACAGCGGCCACCGCATTAAAAGTACAAAAGCGTAGGATATACGACATTACCAATGTATTAGAAGGAATTGGATTAATTGAAAAAAATACAAAAAATCATGTTCGTTGGAAGTATGTATTTAAAAATTTTATTTAAAAATTTTTATATGGTTTTTCATAACGTTCTTTTAATACATTTGTGATATGATCGCGTAAATCAAAATCATCACCATTTGATAATCCACCTACTTAGAGGTACACAATTACAATCAACGTCTTCACTACGCCAGAATTATAAATCAAAAATTGAAGAACTTAGAGCGGCTAATGCCACACTTGAAACCGAACGATTGGAACTTGAAAAGGCCAATCAAAATGTTGATATTAAGATTAAAAATATATGTGAAACTGATGAAAGGTTTGTTTAAAATATTTTATTTAGATTTATTAATAGTGATCCAAGCACAATTTCATTATTCATATCCCCTTACTTTTTGAAATAAAGATTCGCATTTTTATATAAATCGGAAATTGAAAAAATTAACGCTTTCCGTGGAGATATATTAATTGCAGTAAAGTCTCTTTCAGGGATACACTTGCAGATGTCTGAGGAGGTTGAGGTAACACTGTGATCATATGATTGTTATGAATCAATATAGAGTTAAGGCCAATCATTGATTTGCGTTTTTTTTTTTTTTGAATAGAATGGACAAACGAATCGACCTTTGTACCAAATTCATATACGAGATCAAAGTGGTCAGCCAGTTTATATTCTCCAACTTTCAGATAGTGATTCAGAAGACCACTTCACCATAACGAATAGTAATTATGGAATGGGAAATATGTCATCACGTGGATTTTCTCAACCTAGTCCACCATTAAATATTCATGATAATGGACCACTCCGTCTCAACATAGCTCTTCCTCCACCTTATCCTCATCCAACCTCAACACCAACTCCTCCTGATGATGATTACGAAATGATTTATGGTCATATGGATGAAAATCGCTTACATTTTCGCCATCAACAAGTTTATAACCGTCAAAACCATCATCACCATCATCGCCAATATCATCGTCACTCAGAACTTGGAATTATTGATGATGGAAATGAAAATTTTGAACCTTTATATCCATCATTCGGAGCGAGAGATTATGGGTTTGGCACGTTCAGACATGAAGGTCGAGAAGGATTTGACATACTTGGACGTGATCTCAATCAAAAGATGAGAGGTGACCATCTTCCATAATGCGGGATATCATTATTATTAAAAATTAGAATGTTTGCAATTCAATGAATTGCAGACAAGGTCACACATTCTGTGTCAATATAATATATAGAATAATGCAGTTTGCGAACATAGATATATTCAAAAGATGACATTACCATAATTAGACTATCGATAATAGAAAAAAATTAGATTGTAGAGTTCATATTAGTAAGAAAAAAAATGTTAATGCATCAAATGAACACATACATTCCTTGTATATTCGCAAATAGATGGACATTGGTTTTTTTTTTTTTTTTTCTTTTTTATTTTTCTCGTTTTCTCTCTATTTTTGTTTGTTTTTTTTAACTTTTTTTAGAAGTGAAAGAATAATAACTTGTAAAAACTTTAAGTAATATAGAATATGGTCTCACCAGAAAATAATGGTGGCCCATTTTTTACAATAATTTTTTTTTTTGTCTCCTAAAGAGTAGTATTTTGTCTACTGTTTCAATATACAATCTGGTATGTTGGTGACGTTCCCAAGAGATATATAGCTCCTCTTTTACTAGTGTAATAAAAATAGTTTAATTTCTTGATCCAAAATCCAAATTGAGTAAAAGTTAAAATGTGCCAGGTGTTGCATCATCATAAACTCATGCTAGAGACACTGATATTAAACAATGATCGACAGAATAAAAGATGATGAAGTCATCATGACCTAGCACATCTTGCAGTTGGCTCGGCTTTACCCTTGATTTTACTTAGTTTGTATTATATTGTATTATATTATTCGAATGGTAATACCAGACCAGACTACCAGACCCACGACTCGGCAGGATAAATTAATAAGGATCATCATGAATCGGCAATATTTTTTTTTAGATTTTTTTTTTTTTTGGCAATCATTGTATAATCTATAGAAAACGTCCGAATTTTTTTTCTAAATGCACTTAACTGAAACGCGATTAACCCCTGCCGAGATGTGCTTTTCACAGGAAAATGCAACTTATATCGAGTAAGATGCATGCCATTTAATGAAATAAAAATATCGAGCCGTAATCGTTGGATTATAACAAAAAAAAAATGTATCTAGATATTTATGTTAAAAGTTCAATGCATCTGCTCGGGATCGAACCGAGGACCTTGTGCGTGTGAAGCACACGTGATAACCACTACACCACAGATGCCTGATACACAGAATGTCCTTTTATTGTAATATTTTTCCTTTATGATTGACAAAACACTAAAATGGTACTGAGAATAACGCCCGATGAATTTAAGATCCGATAATACGATAACGGACAAAGATTCAATCAAAATATACGAATTTATTAATAAAGTTCAAACTTATCCTACATATCGAGACATAGTATGTAATAATTCGATATAACCAGAAATAATCATGATGTTATATATATATATTATATATACTATATATATATATATATTACCTGTTTAATTAGATACCAACAAGTATTGAGTCGCATATCAAAAAAGTAGGAAATCTCATATTACTCAGTAAAAACCTATTGTTATATAAGTCAAATCTTTTCTGAGCCAAAAAACCTGAAATGAGTTTTCTTATTATAGTCATACGCAAATGATTCTAATTTAGATTTTAATCAAGTATATATATATATATATGGTCACACCTCCCTAAGCATCCCTATCGGGACTACAGTGAAAAAAAAAAAAAATTAAAATTTGCATTTATAGAAAGTAAAATAAATAGGGCTTTTATAAGGTGGGCCAAACTGTATCGTGCATTCCGAGGTTTTATATAATGGAGGGTTTCTTTCTCTATTTATAATTCAACATAATCAAAATGCTATTTAAAAATCCTATTGTTTTTGAAATGCGCGCCACTTATTTTAATTTGAAACCCCTTAGCACTTGCACTTAGGGGTGCACTTAGGGGATGACCGTATTTGCATAATTTAGTTAATTATTAAAAAAAAAAAAACTCGTCAGTTATAAACCTTTTTTTTTCACAATGCTTTTTAATAGTAAATTGATAATGCAATGTATAATGTTCTTTTAGGATAGATTAAAAACTCAGAAGAAAAAATTGGCGAAAAATTATTATTTTCATTTGGTAATACTGTAATGGAATGCCGAAATTTTTTGACAATAAGTAAAAAATTATTACGAAAAGAAAATGGTTAATACTAAAGAATATAAAAATAAAATAAATTGTTTCTAATAAAAGCTTTTTAAAATTTCAAATTAAAATTTCATAATAATTTTAAATCAAATTTTGATAAACAAAAAAAATTTTTTTTTTTTATTAAATTTAATTTAGTAATTGCTACAATATTTTAATTTAAAAATTATATTTTATTTTTATTAACTTTTATCTATATCTGATATTACGTATTATATTAATAAATTTAAAAAAATTTCTTGCTTTATAATTAGTTTACAGGATCTTATGTAGTATAAGCGGTTATAATTATTATAAAATTATAGCATATAAAAGATATCGATTTTAAACTAACCCTAACCTTAAATTCTATCTAAATATTCAAGTCACTCTCGTTATAGTGAAGTTGTCGGGCTAAAGAATTTTCTTCAATGTATCGAGATATTTAATATATCAAAAGCTCTTGATATAGTAAAGTTTATATTCAAAATAAAAATCTTTATTATATTGAGAGACTTTTATATTAAAAAACTTTTAATATGAAGTTTATATATAAATTTAAAAAACTTCACTATATTGAGAGAATATTTAAATTAATATAATTGACTAAAATTGTTATATATAAATATCTTCATTATATTGAGATAAATTTATTACAAATGTATTATATTTTTTTAAAAAAAATTTTCACTATATCTTATATCAAGAGATTATTATTAAGAATTCATTGTATCGAGTGAAACATTAGTAGTTTTGGTTTTGTTCCAAAAAAAAAAAATCCTCATTATAAGCCAATCTTCACTATATCGAAGGATCACTAAAAATGAGAGCGACTTGTATTTAAGTTAGCTGAATTAACTAATTTTATATTATAATTTCTAATAATTATATTTGACTACCTATACTGCAATTCAGCCAGTTTACAGATAAAACGATATTAAGGCGATATAAATTAAATAAATTGATTTTCATAACATTAGAAAAATTTTTAGACTCGGCCGCCTGGAGGTTTTTATATATATATAATTTTTTATAATCAATTTGTAAAGCTACACGTGATTTTTAATCAATCAAATCACAATTTTTATATATCTGATATAAATAATGTATCATAGCTGATAGTATGTGATAATATAATATAATTGATCGAAATTTCTCTTTATAAAAAAATTATCGTCCATCATGAGCGTCCTGTACATTTTACCAATAATTTTGTTCATGAAATAAGGCATGCGTTCTTGATTTAGACTATGGAAGAATCTCGAGTTTCAAATTCAATTGGTTACGTAGATCAGGTCAATTTATAGGAACTAATTTTTTTGTTTAACTATGAAATAATGTTTGTATTTGTTCTTTTTAAAGACAGATCTGTACTGTATGGGGTATAATATACACGTGTTTAAAGTTTATTTCTACCGATCAGGACGGTATGGTTTTTTATAATTTGCAATTCTGGTCGTCCATACCATACATACCATACAGATCTTCTGTAATCACGTTTATCAAGAGATTATCAATATAAAGATATAGTAATCGGAAAGAATCTTATCTGTAAAATGGTTTAATTGATTATTTTATTTTTATTGGTTTAGTTTGTGATGATTATATTAGCACAGATAATTCATCAATAAGAGGTGTATTCATTGTTTCAAATACGTTCTTGCCAGTTAAATTAACCTAAATACGAGATAATGAGAAGTGACCTATTGATTAAATTAGCATTAATATAATAAACATATGCATGATAGTATTACGGATTAAAATATTATCTTGATAGCTTTATTTTAGACTATAATTACAGATTAATTAATATAAATAGAAGAAATAGTTTGGTTTAATTTATTTTAAATACATTGAGTTAATAGTCACTTATTCAATTCGATTCAGCAAATAAATGTTACAATTATTTATTAATTGAAATATATATTTGAAATAATCTAATTTTTATGAATTTTTTATGTGTGCTGTTTTATTTAATTGATAAATCACTTATTAAGGTTTAAAATGATCTGATTCTTTTAATGTGATTTTCATGAAAAAATGTTGATTTTAAATTTTGGAAAATTCTATTTTCACCCGGATTAAAGTCACCCGATATATACAGCCAAACCTCCATATATGCAACCCCCTTGGGACTGACCATAAGTGTGCATTTGTGGAGGGTTTTCATTTATAGAGAGCAATTTTATAAGTGTTATTATTAGTTGGGACTGAGGTATAAGGTGCAATTATAGAGGGTGTGAATTTATAGAGTGTGCATATATAGATGTTTGACTGTATATATCCAGTATAATAAAACATATATCAGGTGACTTTGAAATAAAACTTCCCTTATATTTTAGTCTTACTTGAATTTAAAATTGTAGGGCGTTAGCAACACCCTATTTAATCTTGTAAAAATAAATTAAATGAACAGTTAACTTACTTACTCATATATTCCTTAATTGATTTCTTCAATAAATTGATCTGGATTAATTTTTAATATTTATTTATAAATTTAACTTTGTTGTATCGAAATATGTAAATCGTTCTTTGTAAGTGTTGAAATATCATATGAAAACCTGGCATATGACGAAGTTTTCAAACATAGATGCTAATCAATTTATAAACATAGTTAAATTTACTAGAGAGTTAGCTTCAGTCTTTAAATATATGGCAGAAAAATTAGGTTTAGATTAAATTATCGATATCTCACATACCGTACAGATAAATTTAATCGGACTGTAGGTAAATTTATTTAGATCATAACATGTATGAAACAATTGTATTTAGTCTTTGTAAGCACTTTAAAAAACTTTTTTTTCAAAAAGTTCATTCATTAAAACGATAGAACTTATTGTATTAATATATTTTATTAAAGGTTCAAATGCATGAAAATATACTTAGAAAGGATGTATAACCATTCATTTATTCTTGACTACAAATATAAGAAAAAGATGGTAGCTTTTGAAGTATCTGATACAGGTTAATAATATTTCTTTATTAAATTTATCACTCTAGAAGACCATTTAAAAATATTACTTTTTAAATTTATTTGTATTAATTTTAACTCTGGATTAATTGGATTAATTCAAGAGTTGGTATGCCAGAAGTTGCTCTTTCAAATATATTTCAGCGTTTTTATTATACAGAATCTTAAAGTTCATATAGTCATGAAGGTACGGAATAGAACTTGTTCCTGTCAAAAAATTTATTATACAACATGGTGGAGATATCAATGTAGCTTCCATAGTAAATCAGGGAACGACGTTTAAATATCACCAGCCAAAAAAAAAAAAACCAAATATGCTTTAATAATGTTAAAAATCCAATTAGTAACGATCAGAAATTGTACACCATTTAAAGATTTTTAAAGCTGTTAACGAATTGCATAGCTTGGCTTAACTCTTTAAAGTTATCTGTTATGGCTTCATAGTTATTAAAGCCACAGCTTGAGTTGTGACTAGAGCTTGACTTGAGCTATGATTCAAGCTGTGGTAGATAATACCGGTGCAGAAGCATTAAATGTTATTATGGGCCGGTGCAAAAAGATTTGTACCTCAAATAGCTCTGATTAAAATATTTTTTGTACAAATTAATTTTTAATTTTTTAATTTAATATACTTATTAGGTTACCGGATTGATAAAAATAAATTTTTTTTTTGATTATTTTATTGATAAAATAAAAAAATTTATTAATACTGTAGTAACTTTTTTTTTTTTTACTATATAATTTACTATAGTAATTTATATATACGCGTATATAGTAAAAAAAAAAAAATCAAATTACCTCACTTTAAAGCTTAATTTCTTCACAACTAGTGATTCAATTTTGCTCAAATTTTAACATATCTTTATCATATGCACATTAATGCACTTGCGAAGTACAAGCTCATAAACTGCATATTGATTGCAAAATTATTTAAAATATCTTTTTTTTAAAAAAAATTTTTTTGGTTTTTTTTTCAAATACAGTGAATTGTACATGTTTAATTATTAAAATAAAACAATGTTAAAACAATAAAAATATTATAATAAGTGATTAAAACCTATTTTATTTGATACTAAAAAATTTTTAATAATTAATCAAGAAAAAAAAATTTTTTCCTTAGTGTCAAAATTATGAAATTTTTTGAGGTACAAATCTTTCTGCACCGGTCCATAGCTAATAATGAAATAGTATGCAATTAAGGTAGTTTTTAAATCAAAAAAACAGTTTTAGTACTCTGGGTAGTATATATATCCCAAGCAGAATTGCACATTTTGGCTGTTTATAGCCTTTTTTGACCTTGTTCATGTTCAAAATATCCAAATATTCAAGTTTGTTCAAAGCTTGTTTAGGCTTTAATAATTAATAAATTTGTTTTAAAAAATATATAATTGTATATTTTTTTAGATGTTAAATACAATTCAGTTAAAATTAAAAATGTCTATTTTAATAAAAATCTACTTTATTTAATTGTTCAAAATTGTTCAAAATTGTTCAAATTACTGTTCAAAACTATTCTATACAATACTGCCTTCAAGTGATAGAGAAATACAATAGAAAATTTAATAGTATCTAACTAAAGATTAGAGTTTCAATATTTACTGTATCCTATTATAAATAAGCACTCTTTTTTTTGAAATCTTAAACTCAAATATCTTGACAACTATCTAATCAAATTTAATAAAAATTTATTTATTTAAATTTTATAGATTTATAAAGTTTAATTAAAAATTTTTATTAAATTTGATTAGATAGTTTTCAAGATATTTTGAATTAAAAATTTCAAAAATGAGGTGCTTATTTATGATAGAATATAGTAATTTGAGTTTGTCAAAGTTTGATCAAACTTCAAATTCAAATCAAACCAAATTTTAAAATTTATTAATTTTAAATTCATTTTCAAATTCAACATATTTTTTTTAAAATTGAATCAAACTTAATAATTAAGTTTTGGTTTAAATTTAATTCTATAAATATATTTTTATATATTAAATAACAAAATTACTACATATTGCCACCAGTGATCATCACTGGTATATAATTAACTGGTCTAGTTACACAGATCAATACATATAGTATAGTTTTTATTGTTTATATTAGTTGCCTTTTTTTCTAATAGTTGCTATTATCATTATTGTCTGCTGTTGGTGTTATCACTTGTCTTTACATTTATTATTACTTTGCTGGTATTGTCGGTTACTATAATTTACTTTTACTGTTTTGTTTGTATTTTGCTTTGTCATTTGTTTGCTAACTTGTGTTATTGCATTACATTGCTTTGTTTTTTTTCAACACTGCCATTTTTTACTTTTTACTTTGCTGATATTGCTTTATCAATATTGTTTGCTATGTGATTAGGTAAGACTAAGTTAGTTTTGTGTTGGAATTATCATAAATTATCACGAATTGTATAGTGATTAACTGTAAGAATTAAGTTACCGTACTTACAATTCAACTAGCATGGATTTTTTAGACAAGTTATGTTAATTATGTATTGGATTGATTTGCTATAAAAAATTTTGATTGCTAGTTAGGGTTATGTTAGTCTTGCATTGAAATTATAATAAATTATATAGTTATTACTTTAGCTACAGTACTTATGATTTATAGTAAAATAGGTAATTTAAATAAGTTTATATTAGCTTTGTATTAGATTAATTTATTGTAAAAGTTGATTGCTGTGCTTACTATTGTGATTCAGAGTTTTTTGTATAGGAATTATCATAAGATTAACTGTAAAAAATTCGGTTACTGAGGGTGTGGCAACTTAGAGAAGTTGGTAAGTTGTCACCCCCAAGTGGCAGGTCTTGAGTTCAAATCCCACTGGCGACGCTTTTGAAAAAATAGACCTGTGTTCCGGTAACTGTTTCTTGTCGATCGGTTGGGTACATCACCTGTAGTCCTTGGTTACCATCTTGAATGGGAGCTTTCGGGCGAAGTTGTATCTCGTGACACAGACAAATCCAAGGAACCAGAGAAACAGAAACCCATTTGGCAAGTCC